>JAOXYJ010023846.1:0-12544 GCA_028566555.1 Lithophaga nigra
TTGAATAAAAGCCAGAACCAAAAATCAAATTTCCAAAACCATATTGCACATCTACAGATGGTGAACAACAATATAAAACCAAAACAACAAAAAAAATAATAATAATAATAAAAAAATAAAATAAAAAAAAAATGTGGGAGGAGTAAGCATCAGGCAACGACAATATCCCTGATTCGAAGTGCGGGGATAATAAAATCTTCCTACTTTTGTCCTTTTATTGACAGTTAGGGTCAGTCCCCTTTTTATTATGACCATTAATTTCCATAGTTAAATACGAGTCATATGATATATTTTTTACAGTAATTTGAAATTTTGGCCCCTTTTCAACCCCTTTTCTCAACTGTTAGGATCAGGTCCTTTGAAATTTTGAAATGTACCTATTTCGACCCTTTTGGCCTCTAAGTGGAACCCACAACCAAAAACCTTATTGCACATCTACTTATGGTGACCAACAATATAAAACAAGAAAAAAAAACATATAAAATAAAACATTTCGTCACAAGCAAGTATGACGGAGGGACAGACGGACAGATGGACGGAGGCAACGACAATATCCCCGAACTTTCATTCGAAAGTGCGGGGATAATAATATATCTGAACATTGAAACATTCTGTAAATAAAAAATATATACAAGTTTTGCCATGCAACAGAGCTTCACAGATTCTATAGTGAAAATAATGGTGAAATAAGTAGGTAGGTTTGGATGTCCCGCATTCGATGGATAAATATGACAGCTGAAATGGGACGCAAGGTCTTTCATATCGCAAGAGAAAATGTCTATTTCCCACTTGTATTATTCGATAAAATTAAACACTAAATTTTCAGTTATCATACGACATTTTTTTACACCCTGGTAAATATTGGTGTACCGGTTTTCGCCAACAGATACGTTACACAAATTTGGTGTACGTTTATTTTTAACAGTTACATTATCAAATAATTTCAGAAAAAACAGAAACAATACTTCTTACATGCGATTTTAAATCCTTGGTTTAAAAATAAATAGTAGTGCGATATTTTATTTCATTATTTTTTCTGCATTCCGGAAAATATTTTACAACAGATACGAAACAGATTCGTTACCATGGTCCTGACGTCGGAACGTTACATTGGCATTCTGTCATGATCGATGCCAATATTGGTTTCCTTTGTGTGTTTTATGCTGTAGGGCGCAAAATTTTTTATATAACTTTAGGAATAGATTAGGTAATAACTTTTATACAGGCTGTTTAAACACGATGCAGTAAACGTGTTTGTAAGTCACATGTGAATTAAATTTAAAAAAATATTGGTTAAGTTTATATTGTATAATGTAATGCAGGGTATTTAAACTTGATGATCTCTTTGCTTTTGCAACGTAGGCCTATTTGTTTAATTTTTTCCATATAAAATAAAATGGTTTAAGTGCTGTTACTGCATTTTATTTCTTTTGAAATTTAATACTTGGTAGAATCAAACAGGTAGTCCCTTTGTATCATGTTTGATAAAAAAAAATACAGTGTTAAGACAGAAATTCCCCTGGTGGCTTGGTAATTTTTCCCATCGCTCAACTGGTATTTTTCGCAAATACCAATCACCAATATGATATACCTGTTTAAACATTTTTACTCACCGTACATTTAGCCAAATTAGGAAGATTTTTATCAGTAATACTGACAATATAGCAAAGCCCTGAAATTCAGTTGAAGCTTTTAAGTGAAGAAAGAACTTGTTTAAAAAAGGAAGAGTAAAAACAAATTCCAGCTTTATTATTATAACTAAGTCTTCACAGTTTATTGTAATTTTAATATTTAAAAATAAAATATTTTTACTTCAAATATTTGTTCTATTTTTGTTATTACTATTTTACATCAGATATGCTTAATAATTCCGTAAACATGATACAATAAAAGAAGAAATAATGATGGAAACATGAGATCAAATGTCATATTAAAGATAATCCAAGGTTCAAATTAAGACCAGTTTCAATATGTATGATGAAAGGAATAATTAATAGCAACTGTTTTTAGAGATATTATTTGTATTTTGCTTAAGATGAGTTTGAAACCTAAAATTTTGTAATTTAGGATCACAAGTTAAATAGACATGATTATTATTTAAAATAAGATATAAACTGTGTGTGTACCAAATTTTCATAGATTGAAATGTAAATATGCAACGTATCTGTTTGTTGAAAGCCGGGACCTCAAGTTCAAGACGATGGCAATTTCTGAGTGTAAGGAATTACGATCAACTACTCATATAGAATTATATTCACTATAAAGTCAGTTTAAATTCACGATTAATTTTTCACAATGTAGTGCCACAGCTTTTCAGAACATGAGTGTCTCAGACTTATGCAATGTGACGTCAACAACAGCGACAAATATCTGCACTCTCCTTTGACATATTTCTGCACTGACTCGTATTTTGTCAGATTGAAAAAAAAGACAAAACGAACCATCAATGTTTTCATTATTTACAATTTTTTTCGTGTATTTTGGTTACGATGCTTTTTATGTTAGCATAACTGTTTAAACACAATATTTTCACCTTAATGTTGTATGAAATATTAATTGCATAATTTTTACACAACTCTTCAAATTTTAAAATTAACGTATTGTAATAAGAAAATTTATTCTAATAGTGTTTACAACTTTTATTACACTTTGTAACTTTTCTGAATATCATATACCTTTTTCGCCTTATCCAATAGGGAGTTTCAAATCTTAAGCGTACAGCTGACTGGTCCCATTTGAGACAGGTATACAAGTGTAGTGTGATTAAACCGGTGAACGGGGTCTCAACTGTTTAAGAAGTATTGCAAAAATGTATTCCTGAAACCGTTTGGTTCTGTACTATTGGACACCTATCGCTTGAATTTCCACTTAAATGATCGATTTCTTCCAGGATGAGTTTATAGGAGTAATAGAAAAATTGGTGCTTACTCCAGAGGAGGCATGTGGTCTGGTTGTGGGAGAAAGTTGTGGAATACCTTATGATCCAAATGATATGTGGAACGTCACTCTACCCGATATTCCCAAACCGCCTGTAAAACCACATATTCCACCCAAGGTAATTCTTAGAATTCTATGGTTATTCGTATAATAATAATATTTAAAAGCACTAATAACTGTGTTTATGACGTAATGAAATTTTTATTAGAATTCTGTTGGTTTAAAAATATTCTCATGATGTGCTATCTTTCTTCGCATTAGTCACATAAAAACTCATATTGACGAGTTTTTAATTTCATTTTCTAACTTCAAACATATATATAACTAGAACGTGAAATTGAAATATCTATAAAGGTGGCCGAGTGGTGAAGGTCGCGGACTCATAAGTCACAAGCCTAATGCCGATATTGCGGGTTCGAGTCCTGCTTGTTCCACGCAAAGTGTTAAGGTAGCCAGACACTTACCCAAGGCGGCGGTTTCACCTGGTCAGCTGTATTTTTTTTTATCAATTCAGTGTCTCATTAAAAACTCCATCATTCAGCTGTTTAAAGACAATATTAACTTGAAAATATAATGTGAATTAATTGGAGGCCAGATCTAATCCAATCTTGTCCTTTTGTATTTTTCACTTCAAAATCACTGTTTATTCTCTAAAAATACTTATTGTCATCTTACCTCATAGCTGTTCATCGTTCGAAGGACTGAATGGGCATTGTAACGTTTTTATTTGGCCGTCCACGATCAGGGAAACCTATCGTCTTTCTTCATTTCCGTAAGATTACAATGTGAACATCGTTCAGATATTTTATATTTGATTCATTTTATTTTAAATTTCGTTTTTAACCTGTGTGCAGCTTTCATATATTGATTTTATATTTTGTGTAGTATATTTAAAATAGTCCACTGATACTGGAAAATTCAGATTTCAAGTTTTCGTGTATATTTATCGTTTAGAAAATCATCTCGAATTTTCCGTTTTCTAATTTCAATTACTACGCTAAAAACAATTCTACGGCTGTTGTTAAATACATAACTGTTGACTTCTTTCCTTCTATTGATAGTCAGGTTCTCCTAAACTTCGGATACTGCATGTGACAGATATTCATCTTGACTCTAAATATACAGAAGGTACTAACGCTGTGTGTGGAGAACCATTGTGTTGTAGACTGGATGATGGGATCGCACGTAAGTTATATACTACATGTAGGAAACATTGTTTATAACTATTACAAACAATATCTCAGGGAATAATGAAAAAAATCAGCATAAGAATTTTAAAAATAATAACCCGAGACTGTTTGGAATATTTTAAAGTTTACTGTCTGATATAGCATGCCCACATGGCATTAAAAGACAAAACCGAATAATATCCCCCCAAAAACGGGCGTGAGACCTATTTATTCATTTTAATAAAACTTAATCATAAATGTGACTGTATTTTTGCAAACTTGCGAGAATTTGGTTGACATAAAAAGGTTAACGTCCAAGTGCAAAAGGATCATAATGCGTAGAAAAGATTTTGATTTAATTAACATTTTCAAAAGAGAATAACAGAAACGATAATCCTCCGGTTACGGTTTTTCTAGAACTGTGTTGGTAACACCTATATTACTGATAATATGTTTTGACGTACATGTGAAATATGTATCGGGTTGTTCTGTTGAAGAACTTCAGAAACGGGCAAATTGAAAATTATGAAGCAAAACTGCTACGTCAGAAATTTTTAAAACCTCTACATACATTTTTACTGATCCAAAATTTTAAAGATTGTCCCGCTGTTTACGACTGTTGGGTTTTTTTTTGTAGCAAGTGGTTCAACAGCAGCTGGTAAATGGGGAGACCTCCGTGATTGTGATCTTCCCTATGTAACCTTACAAAGTATGTTCCAATACCTGCGGACAATAAAAGATCAGGTATCATTTAAATTTAGTAAGACAATGGAAAAGAATATTGAGTCACTATAAGAAATGATCTGCCTATACTGGTAAACAAAACTGGATTATATAGTCACTATAAAAAGACACTCCAAATCGTATTTCTGGAAACTGAAAGTTTTCAAGTGCGAGCAACAGATTTGGTTTTTAGCTTTAATATTTCAAGGTCATATTTTGTGTATTCAATTGATGAAGTTTTTAGACATGCTAAAGCAGCCATTCTTTATATAATTTAAATTTTTGAATATTCAGAGGAAGTGCCCTTTACAAATTATAATGCAAGATACAAATTCGACTACAGCTACAACGTCATTTGCGTTTTGAACTATTGAAATTTTGGATTACGCTAAATCACCGAGCAACCGACATCTGAAGTTAAAGAATGTTCAAAGTTTCCATTCACCTTTGTTTATGTATAATTCTAGATAACAGATAAAATTTGCTTGACAAGTCAAGTAAATATTTTGCATATCAATATTGATAAATTATCTATGTACAGTTTAAAGCTTAGTAGATTATGAAATATTACTTAAAATCTCGTCGATATCATATCTTCAGTGATATGTAAATTGATACATGTATTATTTCATTTGAAAAAAAATAGCGACTTTTTTTTGTTGCTGGAGTATAATGATGTTTGAGGTAACCGAGTTATTAAATGTCAAGTCTGCAATTTGCCAGCTATATATCATGGTGACAACAAATCAAATTGAGGGCCTGGGTGGGTGAATAGGTAAGGTCGCCGACTCATAAGTCTAACGCTGTTCGCCCCGCTTCATGATTAGCTGTCCAGGCTTTCCTTTCCCCGCTAAGTCTGGTAGTCGATATAACTGAAATACTGCTGAAAGTGACGATAAACACTTAACGACCCAACCCAAAACCAAATTGTGCTATGTCTGCTTGTGTGTGCAACGTAACTCGGAAAGTGCATTTTTTAACATTGTACTGACAGTTAAAAAAAGAAAGAAAAGACAGCTCTTCTGTTTTTTACGCTTATTTACTGATATGACAATCCACAGTAGACACGATATTAAATTTCTGAACAAACACGTCGCTTGGACTGCCCGGAAAAGGATAAACTGAAATATGAAGTGTAATGCCAGGCGCTTTATTCCGTACATAATTAAGCAAAGGGGTGAAAATCAAATTAATTTACATGTTGATGTCGTCTGACAATATACGACAGATGACACGTGTGGCATGACCTGCTTACTCTTCCGGAGCACCTGATGTCAATCCTGTTTTTTTTGCGGGAGTTCGTATTGTCCTAGCTTAAGTTTCTTGTATTGTGTCTGTGTTTACTTCCTCGATTGTGTTTGTATTTAATTTTTTGTTGGTTGTAGTCTTGTCTTTGATGTTTTTGTTTGATTCTGTGTTGATGACGGTCTTGTTATGTTCTCTGGATAGATGATTTAGTGACCTTGTCGTGTCCTCTGACCGATAGATGATTTAGTGACTTTGTCGTGTCCTCTGGATAGATGATTTAGTGAACTTCGGTAATCTTCTCATTATATTTTACAGTGACAATAATGAATTAATTTATTTTTGCAGTTTTCTCACCTCTAATTGGTAAATATATGATTTCTGTATTATAAGTCCTTATAATTTTCCTTTTCTTAAATATTAGTATCGATACTGATATAATAGCGTTTACGACTGGTCCCACTTGAAGCGTACGTACTTGATACCTCTCACCTTGATTAAGTACTTAAACTTGTTCGAATAAGTATATTTAATGGCGCAATTTGAACTGCAACCAGTAGCATAACTAGACGTAAAATTTCATTATTTCTTCTTCTACCTTTAACAAAGGTTAGCAATATTTTGGTTTTCTCAACAGTTTGATTATGTAGTGTTTACTGGAGACCTACCCGCACACAATGTATGGAACCAGTCTAGGTCTGATATAGTAGGAGCTATGGACACTGTTACCAACTTGTTCCTCACTTACCTTCCTGACAAAAAGGTGTACAACACACTGGGTAATCATGAAAGTGCTCCTGTCAATAGGTAAGACCAGCTATGTGTTATAAAATAAATAGTTGGACGGAAAGATCAAACAAAAATACCTAATGATGAAATGGCAGCTGATTTCAAATACTAAGTACTGTACCCACCACATCTATAATCATAATAATTATTTAACTACGTAATGATAAAGTAACTTTTCTTCAGAATGAGTAATTAGAGCAGACTGGATACGTTTTGTTCTAAACTCTTAGGTCTGAAAGACGTATCCACAAAAGATCACTTCCACTTGGGTGTCTATTTGTATCTTTTCAAGTCCGAGTTATATTTCTTGTATTGCATGATCGAATAATGTGAAACTATTAATAAATTTAAACGTTTGGGGGAAAAAATGTTTGTCCAGTTGTGCATTGTCTTAGTATGTATTTCTACTGAACTTATAGGTCTATTTGTCTGTTTACTTAATATGGCTGCAAATATTTGGATTTAATTTAGGTTTCGAATTTTTGACATTAACAAGATCAAAAAGATCTTGGATGTTGCAATATACATTTAATTATGTAAATTTAATATTACATTTTAATTAAACTCTTTTGCTGTTTTTCTGCTTATTACAAAATGCTTTGAATATTTCAGTTTTCCTCCGGACTATATTAAAGGAAAAGATTCCGAGGATTGGTTGTATAATGCTGCAGCAAAAGCCTGGGGTAATTGGCTACCTTCTGATACTATGAAAGACATACAGAGGTACATAAAACATTGCCAGACAGTATCATGTTAGTTAAGAAATAATTCATGGCAGTCCGTGGTTTGTCTGAAATTTTACCACGGGTTGGCCAATTTCATAAAAATTTTACCCTGAGCGTAGCGCAGCGGTGGCTAAATATATGAAAGATAAGGGTATCTACATTACATAAGTTAAACAGCAAAGGTATAGATACATGTACCTACCTTACCCTTTCTTTATATCTAGTGTAGTCGCAGCATGACGATTGCATTAAATAAATGATAAGTTAAATATATCTACATCACATAAGCTGAACAACAAATGTGTAGATACATGTATCTACCTTACCCTTTCTTTATTTCAGTGTAGCCACATCATGGCGATCTTACTAAGTAAATTATAAGCAATAAACACCAAATAACATCATTTAAATATTTTATTAAAAAGGGGATGGTATGTTCATTCCCATTTTGAAGTTGAGTAAGCCAGACGTACATGCGACCAAATACTACTCTGGTTTTGCAAGAATGTTTAAGTTTGAGTTCGTGGGTCTACCACAAGTTAAGAGTTAGCAAACTCGAGCCCTCAATTTACGGGAATTATCCATGTATTCATATTGGCGTATAGATGTCAGGTAGACACCGGTAAGCTAATCTTGACCTCATTTTTACGGTATACTGACATTTAGTTAACGTAAATTTGTTTTAATAAGATCTCTTCCTTATTGACTGCACTTAGTAGATATTTACATTTGGTCCAGACATTCGTCCTAGCGTTTACACGTTAGCCAGGCATATATTACTCGACCTCAGACTGACCGTAAAATTTGTTTTCCGCTGCAAGCAAGACATTATTGTGGCAATCCTGGTGTTTTTATATCAATATTTGATATACTTATAGAGCTATATTTCAAATACGTCTCGATATTACAATCAACTGTCAATCTTTAAAAATTGAATAATCCAGTTGTGACGTAAGCTTAATTATATTCAGGTTTCTTAATCTAACATGTAAATGAGACCTGTGTCAGTTTGGTCTCAAATTGCATCAAAAATATTAGGCTTTATATACCCAATCTAATATTTGATGTTTATAATATTAACACCGAATGAAGACTTAATTTTCAGCAATAAGCTTACTAGTACAATTTTTGTCTCTATTGTAGAGGAGGCTATTATACTGTCTTAATACAAGAGGGTTTCCGTCTGATATCCTTAAATATGAATTTTTGCAACAATCAAAACTGGTAAGTTGTTAGTAATATTTTAATACAATCTTCCACAATTTTAATACCGTTTGTAGTATCTTTCGCAGGCATGAAACCTTGCTACATGTGTATTTGCTTATCTGTAAGCTTCAGACCCGAGGGTGGTTACTTTATCAAGCATCTAACTAGTTATTGATTGCCGACAACCCTGCTGGACATCAATTTAAAGTTTTTTTTATTAGATTATGTATTATTTGGCATCTGCAGTCTTCTAACAAGCCTTTAGAGAGTTTATTTTTATAGAAAAGTTTATTCTCAAACTACAGAATTGTACATATATATCACAGTTTAGGAATTTGTAGTTCAGCAGAGCTTTAGCTCTTTAATGGAATATTGTGTGTTGGATGGTCTGGTATTTCAATATTAAAACTGATTTTCATTTCGAAACTGCTGGAGTCTTAGATTTTTTAAGGATCCATGAAGTGATTATTCAATCCAAAATTACCACGAAATTCAGAATCACAGACAAAGTTTTATGCCCTCACACGGTCATGATCAGACACTAAGGATTTCTATGCGACACAAGAATAAAATTTAGATTTGAGTGTGACAAGCATTGATTTTGGTGATGGAATCTGAAATGATTTTGTCCTTATTCATTCAGGTATGTAAACCCAAACAGTACACACACAAAAAAAACTTTTCACAAACATTTATCCGTTATGCTAATTATCATATTTGTTACGTAATGATATTTTTATTAAAAAGTCTGTAGGTATAAACTTTGTCACCAGATGTTCTGTTTTATGTACCAAAGAAACCAATAAGACATCAATTGTCCAATATCAAGGTATTTAGGGGAAAAGTATAGACTAGAGAATAAGATATGAGAAAACCTTGCAGAGTACAAAAGGTAAATGTGAGAGCTTTGTGATTTCTGTTTATTTTATTGACGCAGTAAGGTTTTCTTTGATGCTAAAAACTAATTCCACGGAATGAATAATTATGCTGGGATATGACAAATATATTAAGTTTAATGTCAAACAGCTTTTGAAGTGAAGGTCAGGTGATATACCTTTTTTAAATGGTGAATTTACGACTTATTTTAGGTTATAGAGAGACTCCGAATATCTATCCATTCTTGGAAATAATGGAGCGGAAGCCCATTATTTTAGTGCTGTATGTTTCTATATTACTGGATACTGAATCTATGATAAAGTAAATTTTACTAATATAAAATTGTCAGGTGGTTGTTAATAAATACTACCGATCCGATGGGACAGCTTAGTTGGCTTATAGACGTCCTGCAGAAAGCTGAGGACATGAACGAAAAGGTATACACTAAGTATTTTTAGGACAATAGCTCCCTCCATTGTGTTGTAAATAAGGGTTTCTTAGAGAAGTTTTCAAGGGTAGGTTTTGATTATGAAATGAAAAGTTAAAAACTGAATCTACAATTACTCTTAGATCAATATGAAAAATATTTTATCACTGTCTAGAGTATTGATATTCTAGAAATGCTTTCCTTCCCAACTGCCCGACATTTATGCATATCACGTCTATCATGTGACAGTTAAGGTACACGTTAGATCTTATCCACATATATACTCAATTTAGCTAATGAAACTGATCTTTTACACAAGTATTCCTCAGCTGAAACGCTACACTTTTTATGTCAATCAAAATCTAAGATGACCACCACCACCACCGAACTTTGTTCAACATACAACCAGAATGTTAATAGATGACTCTTAACAAAATTTGGTGTCTTTATGCCGATCAGAACCACGTGTAGTTGTCTATCCCATAATTGTACTTGATAAATATATGCTTCTCCTACTAAAGTTCAAAATGGTAGCTACTATCTGACATAGTCCAGAACAGGATTGCGAGGGAAATATGTGCAAAACTCTTTGTATGTACCAACAGTCACATTTTCATGTAAATTCTGAATTAAGAATGAACACCTCCATAGGAATATTTTGATACGAAGATCTGTAGGAATATTTTTTAACTTGTTTTAGGGCCAGTTCAATACAAGCTCACGAAGCTTAACTTACTAGACTTGGTTTCATTTATACAGAACACATCTTTGCTCTTTACTGAGGGTTTCTGCTTTATCTAGTTTTACAATGGTGGTTTGAATAATTCTTTTTAAAAATATGTTTATTTTTTTTGATTTTGTTTTCGGGTTATATCTATCACCGTTAAGATGGATCCATTACAAAAAAGATCCAAATTTTTCGTAGCTGTTGAATTTATTGTCAAATTTTTCAGTTTTATTTATAAGCATGTTACATGCATAATACATGTTACATCTTACAAATATTGAATACACTCGTCATCTCTCTGAATAGGTACATATCATCGGACATATATTCCCAGGTGGTGACAGCTGTTTGAAGACATGGAGTTGGAATTATTATAAAATTATTAACAGGTAATTACATAAAAACAATCTTCAGTCAAAATCAATGTATACACCCTGATATAACAGGCTGTCAGAAAGAGAAAATGTTTGTTTCCAAGTACCGTGTGCTGTCTGAGAAAAACGATTACGTCAGCGTTAATTGGAAAGAGTAGTCCGCCAGTTATCAGTACCGAAATGATCTTTTAAAAAAAATTCTGATAAGTGTTATTTATGACTTATCTTCCTTCAGAGATAAATAAATTCTAAACTTTGTTTTTGACACGTAAATTTTACGATACTTTTATAAACAGAAAAAAGACAAACCAGCACAGAAATATAATTAACAACATAAAACTTAAACTATGAATTTAGAAAGCACCAGAAAAGCAATTGTTGATGATTAAGTGAAAGACTGGTCTAGATTATTCACCCTGTTACCATGGTTACTGTGTAGGAATCACTAGCCTATAACTTAAGCTTATAAGTTCATCTCTTTGTTTTACAAGAAAGAGATAGAGACAGTACGGAAGAACTCTTGCTAGAAACTCTGCAAGTTTTTTTTATCGAAGTATGGTCGATTCTATACAACAAGATTCCAATGCCAGTATTCCATGTTTAATGATATTTGCTTTACAGGATTTGAAGCCTAAATAATTTGACAACAAGGTCAGATTTTTCAGTAGAAATATGCAACAACAAGAAAAGCTGGTAAGGGACTTTGGATAGAAAATGTTCTCGGCTCCGGTTTATGCAAAATTTTGTAATGTTCTGACTGTCATATCACCAGATAGGCAGTGTAATGTTAATTTGATATAAGCATATTTAGAAATATGTTTTTTTTTAGATACGAAAGCACAATCTCTGCACAATTTTTCGGACATGCTCACAGCGATTTTTACATCATGTTTTACGATGATGTAAATTTTAAACGACCTACAAATGTCATGTATATTCCTGGAAGTGTTACCACCTTTCAAAATTTAAACCCCGGATTCAGAATTTATGAAGTGGATGGTTTCTACAATGGAAGTTCATGGGTAAATAATTTAATCTGTCATTTCAGGCTGTTGAGGTTTGAAGTATCTAGTTGCACATGATGTGTAGACATCGTATATGTTTTTTAAGTACCAGTCGATATAGCTATTAGGCAAATGGACTATAGGACTGGCAAATCATACTAAAATGCCACTAATGTTTTATATGCTATCACGACGGGTCTTCATAATTTCAAAATTCGTCGTCTGACATTGAGATTGTCTTTCTCCGTCTTTCTACAGGCCTCTGAGTTTAAGGATGTTCGCTACTGAAGTTCAAAATAACTACATTTTCCTAAATTGATTATTTTTCACAAGTTAATGTGT
>JAOXYJ010023956.1:0-20579 GCA_028566555.1 Lithophaga nigra
TCTAATTGTATTAAAGATAAAGTTATTTTATGAAATGCTACGACACTGTTAAGTTTCATTACCTCTGAACTGAGAACGGCTGAGGCATACAACAATGTATCAAATGATGATTCCATATCTGTTGCATTTAGATAATCTTTCCTGACGTCATCGGTGGTTAAAAGTATGCCCGAAACTGATGAATTTTCAGGACGATTGTGTATTGTAACGAATATTGAATATATCCTACCTGTAAATGAAATATATTGTTTCTATACATATTTCAGTAAATGTTCTATAATGAATTTGTGTACCAGGAGAACTAACTGTCTGTTTCCATGCCGATCAATTTCTTTCCTATCTCTACGGTCATGCGCTTGTATCTGAATTTTGATAAACTTCGGAAGTGAAACGAGACCAGTTGTTCATTATCATATGACCAAAAGTGGAAACATTCAATAATGAATGTATGCAATATATGTAAGTTTCGGTTCTTTTGTGACCATGATGTTTTATTAAAGCGTTTTCCTTTCTCAACAACAGTGCTAGTAAATACATCAAAGAATCTTGTGTAACTGAGATTGATTGATCGATGCCTTCTTTGTGTAACTGAGAAAAATATACGAATTTTAGAAAAGAAGTAGATAGCGATTGCGATCTCTTAAAACTCACGCATCATTTTATAAAATCGACGCACGTTTTTATGTTATTACTATTGATGGCACACAGGTTGCAGGAGTTTTGATTCCTCTGATAAATGCAGTGGACGATTTTAAATGTTAAAGTTTTATTTGCTCATTTATATATATTTGTTTAATTTATTCTCCCTTTATTGCAAATGCACAACTTAAGAGATATTAATTTATTTTTAGCCTTTAATTCACCTTTAAATTGGTAGTTTAATTGTACTTTTGACGTAGTCCACAGACTAACGTCATGACGGATGTTGCATGCAGAATGGGGAAATATAGCTTGCAAAAAGGCATATATCCTTACTTCTGGTTTGTTCAGGAATTAATGTTAAGCGGTTCTGTACAATAATTGTTTAACATTTGTGTAAATGTATTTGAAAATTTTTATGATATTTCGAACATAAAGTACAGATTAGTTTGACAGTTTGATATTGTGCAACCAAATGACAGATATTTCGCTTATTATAGTATTTCTACTTTCCAAGACATTTTATAACTTTGATGTTTGAAACTAGAGGCTTATTTTACAATGTAGCCTATACCGCTTATAATTTTACCAATTATATGAAAGTATGCGTATCTCAAAGTCGGCTCAAAACACAAACATGGTGAGAATATTTATTGACCATTCATTGACATTCTTAATTTTATTATCTCGGCTGTTTCCAAAATCTCCCTGATCGACATGAAGAACACAAAATTGGCAAAGGACCGTCCTATGTTCATTCATGAACAGTCTTGCTATAACTGTACAGTTGTTTGCAAGAAAAAGATAACAAGGCATTTTCCATTGTAATGTTATAATATATTCCATAGTAGAGACAATCTTGGAATTATGATCTGCCATTCAATGATCATTTGTGTTTTTGTTTAATTGTCTCTGTCATTTCCAAGATGATTTAAGCACGTTTCCTATTGGGAGCAATGGAAAACTATGTTTCATGATGAGGGCTATCTAGAAATTCCAATCGGCATGAATACATTTGTAAAGGACCATCCAATGATAAGTTGCAATGCCAAACTGCATGGTGCCAGCCATCTTTAAATTCTGATTTGCATAAAAGACACAAATTCTGATGAAAGACCTTCCATTATTATTCATAACATGTTAAGCGTTAGTTCACTAAGTCATTACCAAGAAGATCTTTAAGTAGTACATTTCCCATAGGGTCAATGCGGCACCGAAACACTATTTTGGTACAAAACTTTCCAATTATCATCCATGGAAATTTTTAGCTTTAACTGTTTGGTTCATTTCAAAAAGAAAGATTTTTCAGATGCACTTCTTATAGGGTCCAATGTTGAACTTTGTCCCGCAGTGTTCGACATCTCGGAAACACGATTTTGGTAAAGAACTTTCCAATGATCACACTTACACAATTTTAGCTTTAACTATTCTAGTCTTCCAGAAAGAAGATTTTCAATTTAATTTACTCTTGAGTCAAATGTTAAAACTTTGACGGCCATCGTAGATTTCAGATCGGAAGCAAAAAGACACTTTTGGTAGAGAATCTTCCACTGATCACTCATTGATATCTTTAGATTTAACTGGCTTAGTCGTTTCCAAGAAGTTCCCATAAGGGTCTTATGTTTTACTTTTTCCCGCATTGGCGGCCATCTTTGATTTGGGCACTGAAACCATATCTTGGTAAAAGACCTTCCAATATCATTAATGAACATGCTTAGCCTTAATTGTATAAAATCTTCGAGTGCATTTTCCATAGGGTCTAATGTTAACATTTGTCCCGCCGTAGCGGCCATTTTGGATTTCAGATCGGAGCAAAAAACCACATTTTGGTAGAAGACCTTCCAATGATTATTCATGGATATTTTTTACTTTAACAGTCCTAGTCGTTTCTAAGAGGACGATCTTCAAATGATTTTCCCATAGGGGCCATTTTGAAACTTTATTCCACTGCGGTGGCAATAATCCAAGATTTCAAATTTCCATCAAACACTTTATTTACTGAGAACCTCCAAAAATAATTCGCATCGCAAAACAAATCAATCCACTGTATAGTTTCGGATAAAACGATCTTCGAAATTTCAGTCAATCAAAACACATTATTGAAACTGGCGTCTATGCTTATTTCTGATCGATCGGAAAGACACAGTTTTATAGAGGACCTCCAAAGAATATTCTTGCCAAATGTGATTCCATTTTGCTTACTGCTTTCTGAGGTGAAGATGGAAATGTGGACAGTAACGACTAATGCAAAGTCCTTCTGATCAAGTGAACTGATTAGAGTTGAATTTTCCACGTTCATCGCAAAGATATAATTTATACAGGTACACCGTATATACGTAAGATATACCTGAAATTGGATTGCCGGATATCTTATAAAAATAACCATCTGTAGACTCCTCAAGTATTGTATACTCAAAATCAACAACCGTCTGTGCAGTTATGTTTATATCCCAATAATTAGTCCCAGTTCTTGCTATATTGTATATACCAGGATTAGGATCCTTAAAAAATAATTCTAAAATTTGTGAAATCCTCTATACATTTTTCGAACCAATATATAATAGGTACAGACTTTATATTATATGTTATTTTGTCAACTAGAAAATATGAAAAATATCTTCTGTATTAATTTTCCGTGGAATGTCCTCGTTATAATATTGTTTATATTAGCTTTCGAAACGACGTTACATCGACCGAATGTGGAAACAACACTGACTAGATATAAAGTATTTACAGATTTCATATTATTGAAAATATTATGAATATTCATGATATCCATTGCAACGGTTCTAATACAGTCATATCCATCAGTGGTTTTCCACGTCTCTTTCATAGAATTATTGACTTTAAAAAAATACCGTGATGCCAATATCAATATCATTTTTCTCAGTGACTGAAAGCTTGTAAATGTAACAATGAAAGTAATCTTTTGAAAAATCTGTTCCAATTGGTATATATAGTCCAGAGTTATGTTGCTTGAACTTTGCGAAAAATGAGGATAAGAAGTTTCCCCGATTATCTGCCTTTCAACTATAAAGGAAAGAATTTCTATATCTATGGTACAAATATGTGGTCTGCTCCAGTACCCATTAGCGTTCCAGAATTAGATCCCTTGAAATATAAAAACAGCATTGACAATAAGTCCCGAAAACTGCAGTATACATAGATCTAAATATTTGCAGGTACGTACACGACAATGTATCAAATCCTGTACATCAAATAATGTCTGCAGCTTTTATTATTTTATCATTTGAGTATCTTGTAATATATCATAACGCTTGTAATTGACACAGGGTAAAGACAATCAGATTCAGCTAATTGTGATCTAGTTATGCCCCCTGAATACTTCATAATGTCCTTGAAATTAGTGACACTGAAGGGTAGAAAATTCTTATTTAGACATCAGATTGTTACATATCAAAATGCTTTTTATCGTGAATACGATACCTCTGATTTTTGTTGTTTTTTTCTAAATAAAGCGATTGAAACCTAGTAACTCCACTTGAAAGTATGAAAATTTATGAAAAGGTGCTCAAAAACATTTTGTTCAAACATAACATTGGAATTAATCATATCTGTGAACACCACATCGTTCCAAATAAAGGTTTTTTGAGTCCGCATCTCTCCAAGCAAACCATTAATTATTTGGAATGTAGAATCCCAGTCGTAATGAAATCTTGCAAAAACAATTTTGTCTTTCAACTTACAGCCCACCATTTAGTTTGAGAATGCTTTTCATTCCACGAAACCTTTTACGAAAAAGTTTGTTCTTCAAATATCTGTAAAGTTGTTCATGTTACACCCTACACATATACAGTCAAACCTGCTCGAGAGACCACTTGTTTTAAGCTAAAACCTGTGTTATTAGGCCTGTATTTTTAGAGCCCTCTGTAGTGCATTTCATGTAAATTAACCTGTATTAGGAGACCACCTGTCTTATGACACCATTATGTTCTTCATTGAATGGTCTCTTAAAACAGGGTTTAATGTAATATAAACCGCCTGTGGATTCACAACGCAGTGGACAGCCCCAGAACTATTTTGGTAAGTAAGACAAAAACGAATGGAACTCTAGCAAAAAAGGAGGCAATATGTCTTACATATAATCTGTAAATGGCATGTGAAAAGCAAAACGACTGAAAATCTTGTCTGGTGAAGCTGTGAACACTTTAATGCATGGAAATATTTGCCAGGTTTAGGTCAGTGACCTACAAATACATCTTGAAATCTAAAATAATGAAACAAGGGGTCGGAACAATTTTTCATAAAAGATAGGGTTATGGTATAGCATAATCGTTGCTATTACAGACACTGTCACTTCATGCTAAAATGGACTCGTTGATTGGAATGTAGTTATATAAAATAGGTAGAAATTTGCTAGTAATTCATTTTTTGTTTGGAACTCAGTCACTTTCAGAAAGGGAATGCAACAATGTTTTCTTGGATTTATGCTGCGGAGGACGGAAGATTCCGTAACAACTGTATCCGCTACCCAATTAATTTTATATCTTAAGAAATATTTTACGATTGCTGTAAAATTAAAAGTCCCC
The DNA here is from genome assembly GCA_028566555.1 of Lithophaga nigra. Taxonomy (NCBI): domain Eukaryota; kingdom Metazoa; phylum Mollusca; class Bivalvia; order Mytilida; family Mytilidae; genus Lithophaga; species Lithophaga nigra. Next base: position 5,190 of record JAOXYJ010023956.1, read on the forward strand.
TTCTACATTTTTGCCTATTGAACATCTATGATTACTTATCTATAAAATCATGCATTCATTTTTCTGTATTGCTGCTAATGCCGATAAGTATGATTACGATGATATTTGAGAAAGATATAAAAGGATTACGTCATTTTTGCAACGGAAAGCCTGACATGTTTTTGGAAAAATTTAGCAACGCAACCGATAGGATCAGTGTAATATATCACAAATAGATTGATCTTAATAAATGATCTAATAGCAGTATATCTTTGCATCCTATACTCTTAAATAAGTTACAACAGGTTAGCTGTGTTTTGTGGTTTATTTATAAATTCATTAGCTCTGTTAAGATAATTTCCATTGTTAACATTTTATGTGTAATAAGTTCTGGTATATGTAGTGTATAACTGTTAAGGTTGACGTAGGCATCGCGGATTCCCTTCTATAGCTACCGTAAATTTTCAAGCATAATAATATCTAATTTTCAGGTCTAAAGATGACTGTTTTAATTGGATAGTAGGGAAAAGTAAAAGAATATACTTGTTGGAAGAACGGCGAAACTGACAGGATCATCTGTCTAAAATCACATCCTTAAGAACAATAAAACTGAAACGTAAACTCATTTCTGGTAGAATAATAGAACTGTAAAGTAAACTGATAGTACATACTTATTTAATTTGTCTATAAATGTACTCATTAACCGTTCAAAAACTCTATTTTTACAGAGTAATATTTGAATGTAATTTCAATGATGAAATACATTACAAGTTATGAAAGCTATATACAAGTACTCACCACTACAGTAACAATGACCTTACTTGGACTCTCAAACAAAACTGTGGTATTTTCTGATGTTAAAATTGACCCTAGTAAAATAGAAGATTTCGATCTTAAAGTACAAGGAAACGTGGTATATCGAAATGTCAGACTCATAAAATCCTTAGTTCGCATGAACTCCATAAGGAATGGGATCGGATGCGTCGACAGGTTAAGCGTCTCCTGCTATGCATGCATCACCCGTCATCTTCAATAGATAAAAGTCGTGGCCAGGAATAAGTCAAACCTGTTAGGTTAGATGAGACGACGACATGCTAGATCTAGAAAAATGTAAAGAAGTCTGTAGCAAGTTGCAATATTGTTACATTATAATGGTCAACAAACTCGTGATGGCGACCTTACGACTTGCGGAGTGTTGATATCAATCTTTCTTCCTCATATCCTTGAAGCAGTAATTCTTTTGTTAGTAGTATACTTCTGTTAGTGAAGTCGTCATATTGAGAGAATGCTCTAGCATATCATATCAACTGAGATACATATACGCAGTATGCAGGGACAGAAGGTATTTTACTACTCAGGAATGGTAAATTCACGATAGGAAATTGAAAAAAGAGGAGAGACACATGAACCTCATATTTTACACATTTTTATGTAATGGCCCAGTCATAATGTATGTCCGAACATACTCCATAAATGTGTATCATATTAACAAAGAGTAATTCGTAGAAAATGCAACACACATAAGTTGAGTGTGACTGCAAAAGTATAGAAAATCGAGTTGTTACGAGAAGAAATCGGGCAAACGTGTTTTTCGTAGTACATTGTTGTATTTCTATCAGCAAACAGTCACAAATACTTAAAAGATCTATTAACTTCTACGGTTTCTCCACATTGGATATGGATTTTAAAGAAAAAAATAGTAAGGCAATATTTTACGACAATACACTGATTTAAAAAGAAAAGGTCAACATCGATTAAGTTTATCGTTAGAGTTGAATTTGATTGTGTGTACAAAAAATAGTATCAGATGAATAAGCAAAATATTGTCAAGATTCAATTCGTTCGATTGTGAAAAAAAAAAACGTCAAAATAATGTCATCTCTAATCTCAGATACACCTTGACAAAATGAAAAAGGCGTTCTAAAAAAAAACCGTGTACTTAAAAGTAGAAACAGGAAACTTACAACAGCTTTTATCTCTCAAACATGTGACAAATGTATGAATTTTGATAAGGTCTAATTCAGTTTTATTATAATTTTATTCATAGATGTATGTAGGCAATTTTTGACAGATAATTGACATCAGAAAGTTCTAAGGTCCATCATCTGGCAAAAATCATTATATGCTGTTTTGGCTAGTGTAAGTCTTTCATCATATGAATATTTTTCAGCAAGAAGTCCATCATTTTCAATATCAAGATCTTCATTCATGTAGTCCTCATCACTGATGTAATCTTCATCTTCATCATCACTAGTATTTGTAACTAAAGTTTCAGGTTCAGTGTCATCAGGCACTTCACCATCAGATACATGTACTTGTGTGTTATCTGAAACTGTTTCATCAAGTTCATAAGCTTTGGGTTCATCAAGCAAGTTCTTATTAAAATCTGCCTGCCTAGTATACTGAATATTTTCAACAACAGGTTTAACAATTCCATAATCAGTCTGTCTAATTCTTCTGGGTATTTTATTCCATATAGTAATTGCTGGCAATGGATCATAATCCAAAACTGTAGAAGACTCAAGCATTATTGTAAGCTGATCACTTAATCTCTTGTCAACCAATTTACTCCTCCAGTCACTCTTTGTTATTTTTAATCTGTTAAACCCTCTCTCAGCATCTGCAGATGATGCTGGTATAGTGTTGATAATGTCTACCAAAGAAAGAATGTTGGGAAATACATTCCTTAGTTTATCATTAATGTCCTCCCATGTGCATTCACAAGGTTTGTCAAATCTGAAAAGAAAAATGGAATTAATATTAAGAGTGAGCCTGAGACCAAAAAGAAATTAAAAATAGTACAGATCCTATAGCACTTGTGCAAAATGAATATTCAGGTCGTTTGTTAGTAAGCAGTCCTTGTGTACCAGAAAAATAATACAGAATAAACATAACAGGTCCTATAGCACTTGTGAAAATGATTATTCATTCAGGTGGGTTGAGGGTAAGCTCTCCTGGTAATAGGTATACAGTACCAGATTTTAACTGTCAGAAAGAACTAGTCAGCATGTTTATCTCATTTTGTTGACATGTCTGGTGTCTGAAGTGAATATAAGACTACAAACTATAACATCAGAAGTGCTGTTACAGGGAGATACAATAGAACATGAAAAAGAGACTACCTGTATTAAAAATAATAAATCTGTTTTAAGAGACCAGTTGAAAATTATATTAAGTAAACATATTGAAATTGGTTCGTATTGAAAGAACACAGACTACCTCAGTAGTAAGCTTCTTATAAATGAAAACATGCTTCACTATATTACCTGCAATATATTTGGTCTATCAGCTTGGTCCACTCATTCTCACAAGCTGCAACATCAACCCCTGCTGATTCTAAGGCCTCTTGAAAGTAATCAACCAAATGTGCAATACTTTCCTCTCCATAACCTGAAAGTTACAATTCAATAATACTGAATGTATTCAATAATTAAAACTTATTTCACTGCAGAAAAGTTACTGTGCTGTCCATTGTAGTCAGTGTAATAATATAATAACTGAAGAAAAGTTTAATTTCCTCCTATAAATGTGTTCACTTTAAGAAGAGGGATAATGCTGAGTTCAGTTTATATATACTTTTACAAATAAGTTTTAATGCTACTTGTTTTGTACTAGTAATACTAGTTAATAATTTAATAATTTGTTATTAATTTGTATTAAATAGTATTAAATGAATTTTATTAATGCACACTTATTTCCATAAATTCTTTCAATCCTTTAATATTGATTTCTGGTTTAACTTGTTTAGAATAAATTGCAGTTTACAATCACTTCTTACTTGCCTTTGATAATTTTTGTTATTTCTTTCATACATGAATTTTTTTTGCAACTGATTTTCAGAAATAAAAAAAAAATTAAAAGAATTACCAGATTATAAATCAAAAATAAAGTTAACAAAATTAACTGAAATAAGTAATAAAATAATGACAAATAAAACATAAAAACAAAACCATGCATTGCAAAGCCATGCAATTTCTGAAACTAACTAAGGGTTATAAATAATACACAAAATTCTATAAGGAACAATCAGAACATGACCCAAACCTTCTGCATCAGGTTTAGATGATGGGAACACAGACAAATTTATAACACCACAGTCATCTAAAACACCAGGATTGTCTGTGAATCTTTGTTTTAGAGCATCTGTAATTGCTGATATAAATCTTGACCTTGCTGAGTTGAATGAAACATCATTACCTTTCAGACCCTCTGGCTCATTTGCAATGGCTTTTCTCAAATACAGACCATCTCTGTACCAATGAATTTTAATGTTTACACTTAGTGCTTTAATTGGAAAGCTTGAGAAAAGACAAGATCCCATATTTTCACCTCAGTCACTGATAGATGTAAGCAATTTCTGAAAAGCTGAGTTCTGCAATGGTTCATACTCAAAATTAAAGAATGTTAAAAAAATAAAGATATGGTTTAAATGCATAACAACAGCACTTAGTTATTTCATAGAACAAAGCAAGGAGTGGAATAGTTTTTTTTTCAAATTCATGAAGTTGCACCAGTGAGACCTCAAATTAAATGACAGGATTTTTTTTACAAAAATGTCTTTATAGATACACATGTCATTGTTGTGAAAACCATGTATGTTTTAACAAAAAAACCTGAAATAAGATGTACCTGTATCTGAGTTTTTCTACATTTCTAATTCCTGACTCAATTTCAATTAAGACTGAAGATATCACTGCTGTCTTCTCTTGAAACTTTTTACTGATGTCAACTAATACTGCCAAAACATCCATTAAAAAATGAACCATTAGCCATACAGATTTAGTTGTGGCAACAGCATAGAAGTTCTTAGCTTTATTTCCTTTTTCACTTCTGCTGACTGAGACGTCTCTGTTTTGTAGCTATAAATAAAATTTATACAAAATATATGCGGCAGCCAACAGCAACTTAAAACAAAATATACATGCAACTACTCTTTCACTTTTGAAACGACGTCATGTCGGATATTACTGCCTGAGTGAATGTACAATGATTATCACATAACAATGGCATTTGGAACCAGTGTATTTTCACCAATCACTTTAACTTCAGGATGAAGAACAACAAAAATTATGGTGCTGTTCCACTGCTTGGTTTTTCCTTACATTATTTAAATATTTGGGGTTTTTGTGTCTTGTCTTTTTGTTTGTTCAATGTTGTATTTAATTACAAGGTGTGGGAGAAATTCGTATGATACTGGTTTGCAATTGTACACAAGTCAGAGAGAATACTACTGTACTCTGAAGTAAAATTTATTTTTGTTACAAAATAAAAAAATCTACATGATGTTACTGCTTTACCAAGTAAACAATAGGATGACCCTGAATATACAGACCTGTCCAAGATGCTGTGTGATGGCTTTATATCCTCTAATGAAATTTTCTACTGCTTTCTTAAGGTGAGCTACCCATCTAGTTCCTCCAACACGTACAGGAAGTAAAACACTTTGATTTAAAGTTTTATATGATTCTTTGAGTGTTGAACGATTCACATTACTATTTCTATAGAAATAATAAATGTTTAGCAGGAAATTATCCACTTTGTCAAAAAGTGCTATTTTGTTCTTAATAGCATCTTTAAAGGCTAATTCTATTTTGTGTCCAGAACAGTGTATACCAACAATCCACTGTCTACTTGTAATGTCTCTTATTCGCTGAACTGCTCCCTTCTTGTGACCTAGCATTGTACTTGCTCCATCTGTTCCTGTACCTACAAGTTTCCTTGCATAGTGTTCCCCATTTAAGAATTTCATTCCCTCTATCATGACATTAGCCACAGATTCAGCATCTCCCCGAGGCACATTTTTTACTAAAGAGAAATAAACTGAAATTTTACCCTTGTAGCAGGTCCGTACATAAACAATTTCACTTTCCTGAATAGAACTGTCAACTGATCCATCTGAAATGACTGAAATGTAACTAGATTCAGACAGTTGTTTTCGTATTTTTTCTCGTTCTGCCTCTGCAACATAATGAGAAAATTCTGCAGCAGCCTTGTCGCTTAAATATTGCGTACCAATATCTAACCCCTTAGCTTTGTCAAGATCACAAAGTAAAGTATAATCAGTAAATGGCCGTCCTTTTCTACACAAATAATGCACATTTCTGAATTTATACATTAACTGATTTATTGTTTTTTCATTCAGAGTGCGTAAAGTCTTGGCTGCAGGTGTTTCAACGTTGAATGGGTCTTTTTTTACATTGTATGCCTGTACATTTTTTAAGTGTGTCTCAGATTTTTCATGTGAAACCAAGGTGTCCTTTTTATAATGGGTATTTCCTTGAACAAATGTTCCGATTTTATCAAAGGTTTTGCATACTTTGCATGTCATTCCACGGTCACCCTTCTCCAACCACGAAAATTCTTGTTCCCATTTCGAAAGATAGTCCCTTTCACGTTTCTCCTTTTCATAGTCTCTTTGTTTCTTCAGTCGTTCCTCCGCTGTTTTGGGTTTTTTAGGAGCAGTAGGGCCAGTATAATTGATCAAAAATCGCTCCATTTTCCGTTCTCGGAACCTCAAATTTTTACCGAAAGTGAAAGTAAGAAATACCGATAAGAAAAGCTTTTCAGTTGGTCGAAATCAAACATGTGGTTATTACCTGACCAATGAAATTACGCGATGCATAGATAAATGAACTGGTTCCCCGCGTATACCGAAACACCTATTTGTCAAGAGATCGATGGACGTGATTGGTAACAGTTTTACGCGCGGTTAAAATGTAGCACGGTAAACTAAATCAGCTAACCCAAAAATTTTAACTCGCCCGCGGGGCTTGTTGACCGCATATTTTACTGGCCCTGCGTGGTTTTTACTCTCCCCGGGCCAGCGGGCAGGCGCTATTTCGATCCCTGATCTGCTTGCACAGTCATGTACCTGCACATCATGCCAGACTCCTATGGAACTTGTTCCTAGACCACCTTCAGCAACATCTGACGGCTTTGGATGGCGGCGTTGCAACCAGAGATGCAGTAAAAGAACATTTATAACAGTTCGAACAGGATCCTTTTTCGAGAAGTCACGCATCACCTTGGATAAATGGATATACACCATTTATTTGTGGAGCCAAGGCAGCAAAGTTAAAACAATTCAACAACAGACATAAATATGGGAGAAGACAGTTATCCAAATGTTTCAATACCTCCGATATGTATGTTCTACCAAACTTCTCAACACACCAACCCAACTAGGAGGACCAGGAGTTATTGTACAGATTGATGAGAGCTTATTTAACCGCAAAGCTAAATACAACCATGGACGACGAGTAAGCAAGGAGCAGTGGGTCTTTGGGCTTGCTGACACATCAACAAAGCCGGCAATAATGTACATGGAGACAGTCGACAAGAGAGATGCGCAGACCCTTCTACCAATAATCCAAAAAGTGGTTCGACCCGGAACAGTAATATATTCTGACTAATGGAAAGCTTAAAACAACGTCAGCACCCAACTACAACTCACTCATGGGACAGTAAATCACGCTGTCAACTTCGTAGATCCAGAGACAGGTGTCCATACACAAGCCATCTAGTCCTACTGGGCTAAAGCCAAGCAGAAATTCAAGGAAATGAAAGGGGTGTCATCAGACGTGCTCCCCAGTTACTTTGATGAAAGAATGTGGAGAGATCGATGGGGATCTTCAGACAGTGACGCCTACCAGAACATCATCATCCACATTGCTGAACAGTACAAAGTATAGTGATCATGACTTTCAGTGACTTATTTCTATGATTAGTGCTTCATGTGACTGTTAATCATGAAAAGAATACATATTGTTAACTATTCTCATTTTGTTATACATGTATTACAAATGTAATGGTAGAATAAATAATTAGAAAGAATAAGTTTTAATCTATATTGCCTTTATGATACTTAATATAGAATTGATAATGGGAATAAGGAATGTGTCAAAGAGACAACTACTCCACCAGTAGAAATCATAGACAAGAAACAAAAAATCATTAAAGATAGCAACTTTCTCATGGAAAAAAAGAGACAACTACACCAGTAGAAATCATAGACAAGAAAAAAAATCATAAAAGATAGCAACTTTCTCTCATTTCTCTCAAGACCAATAAAATATCTGTAGTCACATTTTACAACATGTATAATTGCGTCTTTTGCTGGTAGTTAACGTGCAATTTCACAGGCATGGTAGAATTTGATGCTCAGGAAAAATAAACCATTAGATCAGCTTAAATTGATGCATGTTCAAGAGCAGTCAGACCCCATAACAAACATATATTACAGGCATCACAAGCAATATTATTATGAGTATTAATAAGAACATGATAATTAACTTTATTAAAACACAATACTGGAACATTAAAACATTCCAGTATTGTGAGATTTTTTGGGAAAAAAATACAATACTGGAACAAAATTTTATTCCAGTATTGTTAACAATACTGGTATACCAGTATTGTGATCGCCAAGTACAACTCACATACTGACATTGACATTGTGAGGGCCAGTACACCTTAAGATGGACCTGAGGATCAAATTTTCAGCTGGTCCTTATGGCCAGTAGAGGATAGGATATCCTGCCTTACCCTTTTCTAAGGCACGGATGCATAGCCTTAGAAAAACGTCAAATTTTGCCTAAAAAATGCAAAATACGCCTATATATTCCTTTAGTCTCGCTAAGCTCGATGATTAAGTCAGGATCACCCCCAAAAAACTCGCTTGTAGCCCTAATGATTGAATTTGGGTTAGCCGAGTTCAAGGGATAAATATCCCCTGTTCCAGAGAAAACTTGTCATACACGCCAGTACGCAAGATGCTCTCGAGCCCCCACCCTCACTTGAAGCACTCGACGTTTAACCACTCACCCTCATGTCATTTATTATGGTTTGAAATAGCACGCCTAGAGCACTGCAATCTTTGTCCATCCCTCCCTCCATTTGTTGACTCATTGTGAACGTGTATTCCTATTTGAAAGTAAAGCACTTCCGATCACAACAAAACAAATCGATTGTGAAAGTGAAGATATATCTAATCCGAAACAACACTTAAATCACAAATTAAAATCATTTTATGTAATCCACATGAATAAAGGATCCTCCATGATTTAGTGAACTACGAAATATGAATCAAAATAATCCTATTTTAGGGTGTCTTTCGTCATTATGCACAGCACTCCAGCGTGCTTGTTGTACGGATATTATTTCCGCTCTGATGGATGTAATGAAGTAGTCACGTGATCACACAATGTTAAACTTTATTGGTTAGGCGGCGACTTTAGATCTTCATATTGGAGGGTTAACAATAATGTAATATGGTCCTGAAGAAAAGTAGAAAGCGTCTTTTTTAACATGAAATTGTGAGAGAGAAAAAAAATGACGAGAAACTGATAAAAAACTGGATGAAATTTTGACCATAAAAAGGCATCTATATTTGCTTAAAGATATTGAAAGGCCGGAGGAGGGTCATTAAGGGCCTAAATCGGCCCCATTAGTTTCGAAAATTAAAATATTCAAGATCCACCTGACAACTTGTTGTTATTCATTACTTCGGAGTTTAAATTTTGTTTCTGAAAGTTTCTAGTCAAGGACATAATATGAGGCGCGGAAGGAGGTCCTCAAATATTTATTGAGATCATCAATTGTTTTATTTCAGGAGCTCCGCAAATATTTCTGGACCTCCAGGATTCGATTTCAGGACCTCCTGAAATATTTTAGGATAACCTGAAATATTTCAGGACCTCCATAATTCGAATTCAGGATATCCTAAAATATTTATGGAGGTCCTGAAATCGAATTGTGGAGGTCCATAAATAATTGACGACCTCCTTAAATATAATAATTTTGACTAATTTCGCGCCTCATAATATAACGACCTTGAAAAGTGGAAAAATATTTTCCGTTCTGATTAAAATTCAGATTTAGTATTTTCGTAAAACTACTAATTTATCGGATACCTATTAAATAATTTTCCCTCAGTTTTGGGGGCCAAATTGGGACCTTAATGACACTCCCCCTTTTAAAATATTCGTGAGTTTAACATATGTTGAAGCAACTTTTATTCTGGTGTTACAACTTTATTAAGTATTCATGTCAGCATAGGCGGATTTAGAGGGGGCCCAGGGGCCCGCCCCCCTTTTCAGCCAAAAATTGTGCTTTTTTAGTACATTTTTAGATTTTTGACAGCCGGGCACCCTTACAGGCAAAATTTTTCGGCGCCCCCCCTTTTGAAAATCCTAGATCCGCGACTGGTCAGAAAGCTAAAGTTTAACTTATAAAATTTAAGACTAAGATTTCAAAGTTGATTTGGGAAGTTTCAGTAGACCTGAACAAGAATTCTGCTTCTAATGGTCAAAAACACATGAAAATCGGATAAGAAATGACTTGAGTTTTTCTTTTTTTTTCAGAATACGCCGTTTTATATACAATTATAGGGAATTTTTTTAGTAGAGAAACACTTTTGACCCATGAGTGTACAATTTAGGCTTATATTACCACAGAGACATATAATAATGCATTATATCTCTGATTACCACTTCCGATCCAATTACCGAGTGTTTATTCCAGGTTGATCGATTGTATTACCGTAAGTCCATTTATATTACCGTTACCGACCTATATTTGATGAATATATGCTAGAAGTTTGTCCCCATGTCTTTTTGAACGAGCCGAATCGTGTAGGGATCTATATTTTATCTTATTGACCGTATATGTCGACATGAGTAACGAATACCGAAGTCCCGAACGTGTTGAGAAAGGAAGTATCTATAGACAATGCAAAACTGGGAAGAAAGAGACGGAAAAACTACGAAAATGACAAAAAGACAATATAAAACTGAAGAAAAAGGTAAACAGAAGAGAAAGAAAACATGAACAAGACGACGCAAACCAAATCACTTACAATGTGAAACCCCCTTCCACAAAAACGGGGGACATCAGGCTCTCTCAGAAGGGTAAGCATGTCCTGCTCCGTCGACGGCGCCTGTCACATTGTAAGTGGGAATGTCCGGGTCTGTGGAGTCAAATCCAGTAAGACGAGAAATCTAAATAAAGATGCATGTCAAGTCTCATTTGTAAGATAGATACATCGTAACGATCTATCAAATCATGATGTCGTCCGTAGAATTTCCTTTGTGATGATATTAACAAAGGCTGAGTATAACCCTGGCTAAGTTACTTCTGTGACAGCAATTTCGCTCTGTATAGAAAGTCACTGTACAAATCAAATGCACACGAGTACGGAGCGAATTAACTATGAAATGCATACACCTTACGGCGGAGACGCAGGTATATTACTACTAAGAAATGGAAAATTCACAATTGGAAAGTCAAAATCATCACGTTTGACGCGTTTGTCGTACAGCTTAGATTTTAACGAATGATGGAAGCGGAGCAGATTCAAAGGCCCGGGGTCCATTTCAATAACGCAAAAGCTTTTTTTTCATAAAGGTATTTAAATAGAGGCATTATTTTTCGTTCTTCTCATTGTAAAATTTATTGCATTAAATCGAGGGAATACGTTTATTGTAGTCAACTAATTTAGGAATAAAAGTAGAGCTAATTTAGTGTTTTCAGTAAAGACTTCCATTTGAACACCCTTCTGTCGATGGAATAAGCATAGAGATATCTGAAGAGGGGTTCAAATGGAGGTCTTGTCCTATTTTCACGAGAACATTTAAATGGATAATTCTAGCAGTTTTCACAACAAGGCAGATGTGCTTAAACAATTAAATGTATAATATATGTACATTGTCATCATTTTTTTTTGTAAGAGCCGTTTAGAAATACTGAGGAAGAAAAGAGAGCTTTTGTGATTACCACAGTCAGATACTGAAATACACGATGAAGTCTCACAGTCTGAGTGCACTGTTCACACTTCACATCAATATGACTGTGGTGATCACCGTAGTTAGATACTGAAATACACGATAAAGCATTACAGACTTAGTACACTGTATTCACATCAATATGACTGTCGTGATTATTGTAGTCAGATACTGAAATATACGATAAAGTATCACACTCTGAGTGCAGTGTTCACACTTCACATCAATATGACTGTGGTGATCACTGTAGTACCGAAATACGATAAAGTCTTGCAGACTGTTTACACTGTTCACACTTCACATCAATATATACAACATCCCTGCATCAGTGGATGTGATGATGTAGAATATGACTGATGTACACCACCCCTGAATCAGTAGCTGTGATGATGTAGAATATGACTGATGTACACCATCCCTGTCTCAGTGGCTGTGATGATGTAGAATGATATGACTGATGTACACCATCCCTGCATCAGTGGCTGTGATGATGTAGAATGATATGACTGATGTACACCATCCCTGCATCAGTGTCTGTGATAATGTAGAATATGACTGATGTACACCACATATACTTGACTGGCTTTGGCGATGTAGAAGAAAGATATCACCGATATACAACAGCCTGCTTTAGTGGCTTTGTGATAATATAGAATTATATGTACACCATCCCTGCATCAGTGCCTGTGATGATGTAGAATATGACTGATGTACTCCACCCCTGCATCAGTGGCTGTGATGATGTAGAATATGACTGATGCACACCACCCCTGCATCAGTGGCTGTGATGATGTAGAACATGACTGATGTACACCATCCCTGAATCAGTAGCTGTGATGACGTAGAATATGACTGATGTACACCATCCCTGCATCAGTGGCTGTGATGATGTAGAATGATATGATTGATGTACACCATCCCTGCTCATTGGCTGTAATGATGTAGAACGATATGACTGATGTACACCATCCCTGCATCATGCAGTGGCTGTGGTGATGTAGAATGATATAACTGATGTGCACCATTACTGCATCAATGGCTGTGGTGATGTAGAATGATATGGCTGATGTGCATCATCACTGCATCAATGGCTGTGGTGATGTAGAATGATATGACTGATGTATACCATCCCTGCATCATGCAGTGGCTGTGGTGATGTAGAATGATATGACTGATGTGCACCAACCCTGCATCAATGGCTGTGTTAATGGAGAATGATATGACTGATGTACACCACCCCTGCATCAGTGGCTTTGATGATGTAGAATGATATGACTGATGTAAATCACCCCAGCATCAGTGGCTTGATGATGTGGAATGATATGACTGATGTTCACTATCCCTGGGGATGTAGAATGATATGACTGGTGTACATCACCCCTGCATCAGTGGCTTTGATGATGTGGAATGATATGACTGATGTACACCATCCCTGCTTCAGTGGCTATGGTGGTGTTGAATGATACGACTGATGTACACCATCCCTGCGTCAGTGGCTGTAGTGATGTTGAATGATACGACTGATGTACACCACAAGTTTCAGCAGTTGTGATAAAGAATGCTATGAGTGATGTATACTATCCCTGCTTCATTGATGATGTAGACTGATATAAATGATGTACACCTAATGTTTCAGTGGCTGTGGCGATATGGAATGATACGACTGACGCATACCAACCTGTATCAGTGGCTTTGATGATATAGAATTCTATAACTGATGTACACCATCCCTGCATCAGTGGCTGTGGTGATGTAGAATGATATGACTGATGTGCACCATCCCTGCATCAATGGCTGTGGTGCTGTAGAATGATATGGCTGATGTATACCATCTCTGCATCAATGGCTGTGTTAATGTAGAATGCTATGACTGATGTACATCACTCCTGCATCAGTAGCTTTGATGATGTGGAATGATATGACTGATGTACATCACTCCTGCATCAATGACTGTGATGATGTGGAATGATATGACTGATGTACACCATCCCTGCATCAATGGCTGTGGTGATGTAGAATGATATGACTGATGTACATCATCCCTGCATCAGTGGCTTTGATGACGTAGAATGATATGACTGATGTACATCACTCCTGCATCAATGACTGTGATGATGAAGAATAATATGACCGATGTACACCACCCCTGCGTCAGTGGCTGTGATGATGAAGAATGATATGACTAATGTATACCAATCGTGTATTAGTAGTTGTGGTGATGTAGAATGAAATGACTGATGTACACCACCCCTGCGTCAGTGCCTGTAATGATGAAGAATGATATGACTGATATACACTACCCATGCGTCAGTGGCTGTAATGATGTAGGATGAAATGAATGATGTATACCACCGCTGCGTCAGTGCCTGTGATGATGAAGAATGATATGACTCATTTACACCATTACCGCGTCAGTGGCTGTGATAATGAAGAATGATATGACTGGTGTACACCACCCTTGCATCGGTGGCCTTTGTGATGCAGAATGATATGACTTAAGTACACAACCCCTGCATCAGTGGCTGTGGTGATGCAGAACGATATGACTGATGTATACCATCCATGCGTCAATGACTGTGATGAATGATATGACTGATTTACACAACCCCCTGCGTCAGTGGCTATGATGATAAAGAATATGACTGATATACACCATCCCTGTGTCAGTGGTTGTGATGATGTAGATATGATTCATGTACACCATCCCTGCGTTAGTGGCTTTTGTGATTAGAATGATATGACTGTTGTACACTAACCCTGCATCAGTGGCTGTGATGATGAAGAATGATATGACTGATGTACACCACCCTTGCGTCAGTGGCCTTTGTGAAGCAGAATGATATGACTTAGGTACATCACCCCTGCATCAGTGGTTGTGGTGATGTAGAATGATATGACTGATGTACACCTTCCCTGCATCAGTGGCTGTGGTAATGTAGAATGAAAGGACTGATGTGCAACACCCCTGCGTCAGTGGCTGTGGTGATGTAGAATGATATGGCTGAAGTACACCACTCCTGCATCAGTGGCTGTGGTGATGTAGAATGATATGACTGATGTACACCATTCCTGCATCAGTGGCTGTGGTGATGTAGAATGATATGACTAATATGCACCACCCCTGCATCAGAGGCTGTATTGGTGTAGAATATGACTGATACACACCATTCCTGTGTCAGTGGCTGTGATGATGTAGAATATGACTGGTGTACACCATCCCTGCGTCAGTGGTGATGTAGAATGATATGACTGATATATACCACTCCTGTATCAGTGGGTGGGATGATGTAGAATGCTATGATCGATGTATACCACTCGTTTGTCAGTGGCTTTGATGATGTAGTAAGCTATGATTGATGTATACCACTTCTGTATCAGTGGCTGTGATGATGTAGAATGCTATGATTGATGTATACCCTCCTGTATCAGTGACTGCGATGATATAGAATGTTATGGCTAAAGTATACCCCGGATA
The DNA here is from genome assembly GCA_028566555.1 of Lithophaga nigra. NCBI lineage: Eukaryota > Metazoa > Mollusca > Bivalvia > Mytilida > Mytilidae > Lithophaga > Lithophaga nigra. The sequence goes on from JAOXYJ010023956.1 coordinate 20,424, forward strand.
AAGTGAAGAATACAAACGGGATACTGTTAGTACCAGTATTGTGTACAATACTGGAACAAATTTTTGTACCAGTATTGTTGGGACAATACTGGTTATTCCAGTATTGTTGGGGGACAATACTGGTAGTTCCAGTATTGTGGAATAAACAATACCGGA
>JAOXYJ010023957.1:0-12538 GCA_028566555.1 Lithophaga nigra
AGCCAAAAACATACTCTGACCCCTATGTCCTATTTATAGTAATAGCGGCATCTCATGCAATCTTACTTGTCACGTCTAGTAGTAAGTTAGTTCCTTTGATTTGGTAAGATATATAACCAAACATTGAGCCACGGAAATTTAAAACGATCCACCAAACCATGATGGCTACCTTCAAATTCACATAGAGATGATTCTAATTTTATTTTATGATATCCCTAACCAAGTTTCTTTTCTGTTAAATGTTTACATCTATTTAGAAAGTTACTGTAACTAAAAAGAGTCAACTATGATAGAAAGAAGTTTGTAAGTACGTGTGGTTACCAGGCGCATTGGTTATACCAAGCACTTCAACTAGACAGTAGTATGACTTGCAATGTAACGGATGCCTTGTCGGCTGGAACAACAATATATGTCTTCAAGGGGTACTAACTTCTTGACTTCAGGGTTGTTTAAGATTGATCACGCGTAATTACAGATCCTTATTATTTATTAATATGGAGTAGTATCGGTTCTGACAGATTTTATCAATTCGAAAAGGTTATCAAGATCGAATGATTTTGTCTCGTTAACCAGTGCTGCCAAATTATGCAACTGCTCATAATCTTTTACTGCCTTTAATAATAAATTTTCATTTTATTTTTCTTCATTATCATCTGTGTATCACTAATTTTTAGCTAGAACAAAAACAGTACATTGTATACGACAAAACTTCCCTGGTTTTCGGTCTTATCAATCTGGTGATTTGAAAAATGTCCAGATTCATAACATAAATCAAAAGTAGTATTTTGTTTCTAATTTTACCTAATCATATTATTGTCAATGTTTAAATGCCGAAGCTAAAGGTTAACAGCCGCATTATAATCGTTTTCGAAAAGTATCTGGAGATCCGTGCCGATTACTGAATGTACTTGAAATTCGGCAATAAACCTATTATCGTATGATAAAATTCCATTATTTTCTTTCAACAAGAATTGGTATCGTAGACTTCTTGTCGTGTCAGAAAATGAATGTACTCCAAACAAGACATTTAACTGACGATTGGCAGTGGTGAAAAATAGGAAACACGCAATGTACGGGTATGCATACTTCATTTAGAAAAAAATGCACTCTGAAATAAAAAAACAATCGATGCACCTTTTAAATGACGAATGTACTTTGATTACTGAACAAAACCTTTCTTTAATAAAGTTATGCCTACAGTTTAACATTGAATCAAGGCAAGTCTACCATACATTGTAGCTTTGCATAATTCATATTGTTCCGACTGGATAAAATAGATTTATAATGGCTTTCACCAACTCGAGATAATTAAAGTTTGGTTTGAATTTCAGTCGAATTTACAAAATTTGATGAAGGGGTGTTTGAAAAATATTATAATCAACAAACATATCTAAAAATATACTTTTCTAAAGCTTTTAGTGAAAAAGAGGAAAACTGCAATCTTGAAGTATACAACTAAAGTATTATTATTATTTATTGTTTAATAGATTTTAAACCTATTGGCTGTAAAAAGTGTTAAATATGTATATTATACATTTCAGAATCTACATCACCACCTTTTTTACCTCATCTGACCCAAACAAAACTATTATCATTTTTTCATTTTTTGTTGAAGGATATATATCTGTCTCCAAAATGACGGATTCTTAAATATATTCCAGTAATTAATTACTACATTTATTTTCGGAATCCTCAATTTTCAGTTCTTAAACCTTTACAGTCTGTATAAGGTTTTAAAATTTCCTGATTTTTTCAGTCATTTTCTACACTGGCCATCACATGAATATAACGTTACCATGAAAATAAAGCAATGATCATACAAAACATTTTACTGTATGAAATTAAGTGTTTCATACCTAATTGAAAATTCTAGTTTACATTCAAAAAGGGACAAACATTAATATTTTGTTTAGTATTTATGCTTCGAAAACTGACAGACTGTAAGAGCTTAGTTAAGGATAGTCACATGTGTATCAATCAAGCTATACTGTGATACGTTGTCGAAGAAGTACTGTTGGCAGCATACAGTTATTCAATTTTTTTTCGGCATTTTCAGTTACTAGTGACTAACTAATTATATATGTAATTTACGTCAAACTACAGTGTACAAAAATAATAAATTTTATGTAAGTGTTATAGGATAATTCAAATTAATTCAAAACATAACAAACAACAATATCAACTTAATTGAGACGTCGAATCTTAATGGGATGAATTATTACTTCTGTGTAAGCTGGGTGGGTCAAACAAATCAAAAACTGATTAAAGATCACGAACTTTCTGCCTACACGTGGTAAATTGCTTGTAAGATCTAAATGGAATTGAGTCTTTGATTGTACGTTTTTTATACTTATCCTAACTGATTACACATGATTTCATATCACAAAGCTTCAACTTTGTCTACCAGTAGTAGAAATAAAACTAACTATACAGCGGGAAAGCCGTACTGACAGGAGAGTTCCAATAGGTGGTCACGCGGGAAAAGGGAGAGTATTGATTTTTCATAGGTGGCGCCATAATCGATTTCAGCGTCATTGTTGCTATGTCAAATAAAATGCAAAAAAGACGTACTATATGTACCTTTTTGGACAAAACTCAATAATGACCAATGATTTTAATCAATTTTGTACAGTAAAGCAAATAAATATCATTGCTTCATGTTGCATAGTCCGAGAACGAGCCGGCGAAAAAAAGGGGGCGTATCAGTATTTTTCCACGGAAAGGAAACACCCCGTCTAAATTTAACCGACACAATCGCATCCTAAGACTTTTCATTGGTTAATATCGCTACACACTTTGAGGAAACACCTTGGGGAATCCGTTATCACGAAAAATTACCCATCATTCCGTACCATTGCAAAGCAATACACATCGGAATTTGACAAAAATTTCACCTGAGTTTGCAGCTTTATTTAGCGCTACAAGACGAAAATTCGACGCATAATTGGAGAAGATATTGTGTTATTTTCACGTGTGTGAAAGCCGTCTAATACCAAATACCATCGAAATGGCTACAAGATGTGTTTTTGGTTGTTCAAAGGTGAGTTGAATCGTGAAATCAGCTGATTCCTTCGTTCACATGGCATGTCAAGATTATACCTTGTATTATTAAACATTATCCATTCATTACTTTTCACGACTCGTAATGCCATATTTACATCCACCAACCCATTTAAATCAATCTACTGCGTTTGTTTAAAATGTTACTCCCCCTTTTTACTCACTCTTCCACACAAGCCTGGGATCATTTACCATAATAACACTACACTAAACCCATATTTTTAATTCCAGGGTCATGTCATCTCCTTCAACAACTTCATGCTTAAACAATTTACAATTTGATTTTCTGGGGGCAGGAGCTCGGAAGAATTTTGTAAATAAATATTTTGATCCTGATTTTCATGAAAATAAATAAATTTGATCCTAGCACAGAAAAAAAATAATTTATTGGCCTCAATTTCCTTCCATCTGCACTCGAACCATGCCTTATATGAAAATAAATGAGTTTTCTCTGGCTTTGCCAAAAAATAATTTAATGATAATAAAGTTTTAAATAAATAAATTGAACCCCAAAAAATCTTTCAAGCCCCACCCCTATAAAAATCAAATGGTTGTCCCTTTACATGTTTTCCATTTTTTTTTCTTTTGTGATGACATTGACTTGTGAGTGACAGGGTTCTATTTTAAGGCAGGCAGTGCTCACTTTTCTGGAATACCTTAATGCACACCCAATTTTTGTTGGGTTATGTGATGCTCATTTTTTAGTTTTGCATGTTGTATTGTTATACATGTACATTTCTTTATGTCCATCTTTAGGGATTAATGGTTTCATGGTTCAAACCTTGTTTTTTTTTCACCTTTGCATACCCATATGTGTTTTTCAGGTAATGAAGTACAGGCTTGTTAGCCGCTTGTATGTTCTTAACTTCATCTAAGCTATATTAAGTAAGCAGGCAAGGCTTACAGTGTACCATGTTGATGCACTTGGTCTATTTTAATCAAAGTTTTAATTTTATCTTGCATGCAATCTGTTGATGTTTTGGTTTGAAAAATGGCAGCTTTCTCTGTTTGAATAATGAGTCAAAACACAGAAAAATCCAACATCAACATCTCAGTTCCAAATGAGGTCGGGGGCCTGGTGGCCAAGTTATTAAGGTCACTGAGTCATAACCACAAGCCTAAGACTGCTGTTTCAGGTTCAAGCCCTGCTTGCCCCACTTCATATGTTAAGCTCACCAGACACCTACCCAAGGTCGGGGGTTTTACCCTGTCAGCTGGTTAGCTGTCTGGGCTTTCCTTCCCCAGTAAGTCTGGTAGTCACGATGAAGCTGAAAGTGAGAATAAACCCCCAACAACCAACCAACCAACCAAATGAAGTTGCAACAGGCCATTTTTTAATTTGTTTTGCCCTCAGACTTGTCATTTTCCTTTCTGTATTTCTTGGGAGGGACACATGTATCTATCCCATATGAGGTGTTGACATAACTATGCAATAATATTCCTCAAAGGACATTTTACTCTAGAGTGCTCATGTCCAGAAGATTGTAAAGGACAAAAAAATCTTAATTCCTACTGTGAACTTGACTTTTGACCTATAACTGTGAAAATTAATAGTTTTTTTTTATCATCAGATGTACATCATATATCAGGTTTATTTGGCTGGATATGACCGATTCCTGATTGTGACTACATTTTTGGACTAAATTTTAGAATGAAGGATGATGCATCCATAGCAATAGATGCCCACCCTGTTGACTCACTCGGTCTCACTCCATTTGGAGTTCATACGATTTTGTCCAAATTTTCTTTGACTTGTGATTCCAAACTGGATATACTCCTTTCAAACTTGGTATCCTACTGTTGCTTCCTTTTTATTTTGATCCGTCAAACATGTCAAAAGATGTTTAGTCTTGATTGACCTCGAGAACCTTGTACATGTAACATAAATCTGACACTTCTGTCACTACAAATGTACTTTGTTAGGAGATAATATAAGAAATGAGATCCTTTATCAAGTTAACCATTTAATTAAACACAGAATTCTGAACAAATTCACTTATGCATGGACAAGTTATGATCAGTTAGGTATATATCAATAGAATGAAAAATAATTAATAAAATCTAAAAAAAAAAATGAAAAAATTATCCAACTGTTTTATTTATATCTTTGTTACTTAACACTTCCATTCATTGAAGTATGTCAAATATATATGTATATTTTTATTTTCAAAAAATATATTGTACATTGTATATCCACCTGAACATTTTTTTCTTTTTTGTGTAGGAATAGATATTCACTCAAGGACTTATTATTACTTACATACATGTATTCTTCAAGGCATGGCACATCACAGAATGACCAGCATTCACATAAATGGGTACTTAGGGCACAATGCCGTCTTTCCCCGGACAACACATAATGACCAGCATTTACATGAATGGGTACTTAGGGCGCAATGCCGTCTTTCCCCAGCCAACACAGAATGACCAGCATTCACATGAATGGGTACTGAATAGGGCGCAATGCCATCTTTCCCCGGACAACACAGAATGACCAGCATTCACATAAATGGGTACTGATAACACAGAATGACCAGCATTCACATAAATGGGTACTTAAGGCGCAATGCCGTCTTTCCCCGGACAACACAGAATGACCAGCATTCACACAAATGGGTACTGATAACACAGAATGACCAGCATTCACATAAATGGGTACTTAAGGCGCAATGCCGACTTTCCCCAGACATCACAACATAAATGAAGTTAATGTGGTTGAATGTCTTTCCTTGATGTTAAATATATAAATGACTATCATTTCAACTGCCAAATTTCAAGCAATTGTGTACTTTTTAAATACTGTACTTTATATATCAATTATGATATTTTTTTTAGTATAAATAGAACAGTTTGAATATGAATTAAAGGGACAAAAGATCCAGAACTGAAATTCAAAGAAAGTTAGACAAAAATCAAATGCTTATAAAATAAAGTCTGAAATGAATTAAATAAATGTATGAATAAGATGTTATAAAAAGGAAAAAAATAAACTAAACAAAGATCCATAAAATTAAAGCAGGTGGACTTAATGAAGGTACATGAGTTTGCAAATTCTACATTAGGTACGAGTCAAAATGAATGTGAGTCCATGTATCTTTCTATCCAAAAATCATGAAAATGGTAACAAGTTGACCATCGCTTCTTCTCATCCCCTGCAACAAATATTAATATTACAGTTAAAACTATGCAATAGCACTCCCATTGTATGTATCAAATTAAAAATTTTATATGTTGATACAAATGATAGGGTCTCTTTTTTCCATCTCTGTCTGACTATATCCCACTGTCCCTTTAATAATAAAACTAAAGAATATCAATACTATTAATACATGAAAAGACACAATAAGATTTAAGCAAGAATTTTTTTCCAAGGCATATTAGGCTTTGTCACATATGCAGTCTTTTTGCTGAATGTCAGTTATAAGGTGTAAACTGGGGAAGCCGATTTCTGTAATTAGATAGAAATTTATTTATTAATCCACTCCAAAAATACAATTCATATGGAAATTATTTACACTATACACATATGTAAATATCAGAAGACACAATTCATATGGAAATTATTTATACTACATACTCATCTAAATGTATATGCATTCAATGTATACATTTACTCAAAATGCTCAATGCTGCAACACATCTGTTAGATTTTGTGGATATTTGTTGGTACCTAGGTTGGTAAAAGAAACAGCTCTTTTAATTACTAACACATTTTCTTTTTTCCATGTAAGTGAAAAAATTCCTGAAATAAAACTTAATTTATAAAAGCTACTTATATAAAAAGTTCAATATTAAACATCTGTATCATCTATATTAAAGTATATCATCTGTAATTCTTCTGCAGGGTCAACACCAGTTTCATCATTATCCTCATCAGAGTCATCAGTGTCGTCAGACTGAACTTCTTCTAAAGTAACATCTGAAAATGAAAAGTCAAGATCAAGCGATTGATGTGGCATATTATGACAGTTAATACATTTACATTCAGGGCAACAGAAACCATCATGCGTATCAGACTTTGACTTTCTGCATTTGCAACGCTTGGTGCTGCAACCAGTTTTGCATGCACAGCCCTTCGTATACCAATCTACAGTTTGTACTACTTTCTGTAAGTTGCTTTCTGTATCCCAAACACACTCAAATGTACTATCCCCGATTTTCCAACCAAAATTTGATAGAGGAGGAAGTTTTAAAAACTGCTGAGAAGCTTGTGACCAAAATATGGAAACCCAACAGGACCTAAGCCAGTGTAATTTGAGAGCATCTGCATTTGGCATTATTTCAACTTCAGTCAAAATTCTTTCCCACATTTTTTCTCGAATTTGTGAAATCAAAAGTAAATGCATTTCATGAACATTTTCTGATTTTAAGGAATCAAAAAGACCTTTAGGGGTTGAAAAAGGAAGGAAAGCAGAACAATGTCTTGAAAAGTAAACTGCTGAGATCAGCCTATAAAAAGAATGAAGACCATTCTGTGTATTGGTGTCACATAACACACAAAGTTCTGAAGAACCTGAAATAAATGTAGTATATTTTCTAAATGTATCAAAGAAACTCTTCTTTCCATAACCTTTAAAATAGGATACATAGTCACAGCCACTGAAAATATAAATAATCTGAATGCATTCTTCAATGTTATCAATACCCTGAAAACAGACATCATTTTGTAAATCACACACAAATTGATTCAAATAAATAAAACATTTTTCATAAGGTGTATCTTTTAACTGAACATAAACAAATTTATTTATATTTTTCAGCAGTGGTAGGCCAATGAAGTATACATCTGTGTCAGGGCTGTATATGATGATGTTTTGAGCAGATGATGTTGCTGCATGCAGCCAGACTCTTGTGTCAGCTTCTTCATGATCACCGGCAGCTGCTGCTAACTCTGAAACAGAACCATGTTTTGAACATAATGCTTTATCTGTAAATTCATTATCAAAGCCACCAGCTGTTACAAATAGAAAGTCTGAAATAGAAAACTTTTCCTTAGCAAGCTGTAAAAATTTATCTGAAAGAAAGTTCACAAGTAACCGCTTTTGTCTCCGCACAGAAATAAATGACCTCCAGTTTTGAGGCAGAAGGCTATCTGAGGATATTGTGTCATATTCGGACGACTGTGTATCAGAATCTCGTCTTGATCGCTCAATGTCTTTAGGACTAATGCCGTATCTGTTAGGATGATCAAAGATAACATGAATTTCAGAGGCCTTAAGCTGGTGGTGTGGACGAACTACCCATAGATCAAACAAGAAAGCTGCATAATCTGAAAATGTTTTATGAAGGGCTAGAGGACTAGTGTTAATCAAAAACATTCCATCAATAATATAAGCTAGAGATTTAGAAGATGTAACAGAAGCTGGGATATCAGAAAGGAAAGACTCTGGATATAATTTCTTGAAAACTGATGTTGCCCACGATTTTTGTCCTTTTTCAGGTACACCCTCAGTGTCGCAAATTGCACGAGGCAGCTGTACAAACTGTTCTAAATTAGAAACTGGCTTATTGGTTAATTTTGAAAAAGCAATTTTTTTCCTCAAACAAGAAATTACAGTTTTTTATCCTTGATCTCCTTTTTCTGTCTCTGGACTGTCACTTTAGGTGTACTGAAAGTTTTGAGATTTCTTTTTCTTCTGGGAGGCGGCTTTACCTTGCTATCTGTAGATTTAATCAAAAAGCATTTGATATAACTATTTAAATCGTCCTGTCCTAACCGTCTGTAGTTTAACAAACTGTCCGTCTGTTCGTCAGTGGCGTCAATGTCAGAAAAAATATGATGAAGATTTCTTCTGTCTGGTATCAAAAACAAAGATGATTCCTGTAATTGGCAAAAGTATTCAAAGATGTTCCTTTCTTCCAACTTTACATATGGAACACTGTGCTCTGAGTGGTGTGGCTTGTCAGTATCCAGTGACAATGTTGTCTTTAAGTTGTGCAGAGTTTCTGCCCTGTAAGGTAAATAATAGGTCAGTGATGCTAAAGAGGAGTCACTAAAGGAATTTAAAGCATTTTTGGTTTTCAGATTTATCTCCATCTCGTGGGCTTCGTCCAAAGCAACTGAATGGCCATGCTCCCCTGAAATTGAAACTGCAAAACAACCACCCCCCAAAAATTTAAGAACTTCAGCTGGAAATGTGTTCAAATCTGCAATGTGATATGGAATCATTCTTAAGTAGTTATGTTTGTCGAAAGCATGGAATAAACAAGCTAATTCCTTTAAACAGTAATTTCTCAGATTCCAATTTCTCGTTCTAATTGAAAAATATAGGCCTAAATAACACATGAAATCTGTGTGAACAAAAGAATCCCAAAAGGAAAATGTGTCACTCTTAAGTCTTTCTTTTTCTTTCCAATTGTTGAAATCTGAAAGCATATCATCTGAAAAAGCAGAAAAAAGTTCATCCTTTTTAGTACAAATTTCTGAAAATAGCCTTTCATTGCAGGTTTGGTTCTCATCTTCCAGCTGAAGATCTAAAGATGTCAGTATAGAAGACAAAATCTCATCAACTGATTCCTGAAAATTACTGAATTTTTCTGTGTTGGAAATGTATCTAGAAACTTGTAGCCTTAGAATAGCTTCCCATGCCTGTACAAAAAATCTGTGTGACACTGAAAATTTAGAGCACTCTGTCAAAACTTTGTAAGTTGTCCCGTGGTGAAATTTAGAGCAAAGTTGTTTGAGACCAGCATCCAAATATACTTTAACAAAAATTGGTAACAAGTTTTTGAGTATGTGCCAGTCTCCTGGATATGGCAGGACCCAGTTCATATTTGCACCATACTCAGTCTTAAGCTTAACAAGGTAGTCATAGCTTTTGCCATCCCCTACCACAAGTAGATAGTCACAATGTGTACCAATTTGAAATTTAGCATGTAAAATATTTAAGACATGCAGTACTGTATCTTTATTGTCTGCTGTCTCATTCAAAACTGCAATCGACTGGAATGTAGATTTCTCTGTTGACTGAGTTGGTAAAGAAGAAAATGTCTTCACACCAGGAACTGAAATATTTCTTAACTGTAAAAGAAATTTTGTAAAGCCATATCTGTGGATATCTTGTTTGAATTTACTGTATGATTCTTTTTCTGGGATGGAACACTCAAAATCTGAAAGCTGAAGATTTGAAAATCTATTTTCTGAAATATCAGGAGGGGGACCTATCTTGTCATCTCTGTTGGTTATACTAGCAATGATGTCCAAAGGGAGGCTTCTGTCTCTGGAGGGCTGTGCAATATCTGAAGATGAATGTAAAGTATTTACATTAGTTTCAGGTGTATCTGAAAAGGAATCCAAAATATCCTCATTAGTTGTATCTAAAACTGAATTGACAAACTTAACACTTGGACAAGGTGTTGCTACTTGAATGGTGGTACCATGGAAGCCACTCTTATCTTTCCCTGCTCCTACAACTGAATAAGCCTGGTTTTTATCTAAGTTGTTAAAACTTGCAATTGTGAATTTATGTGATGTTAAAAATCTATTTTTTAGTTCCAACTGTTTGCAACGACTAGTGATAAATCTTCGAAGAGAATCTTTGGATATACCAGCACCAATTCTTGCATTAATTGAGAGAAAACTAGTGGAGGAATTTGAAAATTTGTCAGCCACATCTGTCAGTAACAAGTGCATGGGTTTAACACATTGAGAATTTTGAGTATTAAAAATGCAGCTTGATATAAAAAGTCTTGGAAGAGTCCTACAAACATTTAAAGGTTTCTCAAAATAGTGCTGGTCCCAAGCATTAACACGTTTCAGCCAACCTCTTTCTTCTTTGTCTGTTGCTGTCAACCTAAATAAAAAATTCCACAAAACAGGTGGAATTTCATTTATTTCAAAACAAGGGTCAAAATTGTGTATATCTGGCAAATTTGTTGTTGATGAATTATTTGAAGTATAATGCTTGACAAATTTTCTAAGTATGTTCAAAGCTTCATTTAAAATTTCATGTTTAGACATTTTTGTGTTCTTCTCTGAAATCAAAGTTGCATTTTTATTAGTCAACTGTGTAATTATTTCATTTTTTTCACTTATTGTCTTGTGATAATCCACTGAAATTTGATGCAGAGCATTCAATAAATCTGAACCATTTCTGTAAATAAGACTTCCTGTGTGTTTTTTATCCGGAACATATTGTAAAAGACAATTCCCTAGTTTCATTTTCAGCATTCTCAAAAGCCACTTGTTATTATGACATAGTCTGAGATATTCAGCATCAGATAATGAACAATTGAAGTTTGTAATATTTGCTTTCAGTATAAGCTTGTATTTTTCATGCACTACAGGAAGTAATAGGGGTTTGTCATTTATAAAAGATTGCACAACAAACTTCAAAATCTGATCAAAAGTACAAGTATCAATATTTTCAACTGACACCACAGCATCTATATCTTGTGAGGCCAAGTGTTTACTCAAGCAGTCTAAAATATATTGAGGAGTCTGGAACCTTGCCTCCTCTCCTGCCTCAGACCTACAAAATAAGTTAAAGCAGTTGTAACAATAAGTACAACAAACTTTTGGACTAGCACCTACGTCTCCTTCAATACTTAATTCTTCTCTCAAGTATTTTGTAAACAAATCAACAGATCCATCAGGAATAGAAATAAATCTTTTTTGACTACTAATCTTTTCACATATAATGCATGTAAGTGGTTCCTTCTTGTACTTTCTGTTACTTAAAGTATTATTATAGTGAATGTGACAGACTGAAGACTGAAAAGTATCTGGGAAAGTTTCAAGAATATTGATCTGAAAACTTCCTGAAAAATAATTGGGTCTATTTTAGTTTTATGTTCAGCTGGTCTGTCGCACATGCTAAATTGGTGTAAAAAAAACATGCATTTTAGGCCTTTCAGGATCTGAACACAATTTTTTAGCTTTTGATGGACCCTGATCATCAGATTGTTCAGAATACACTTTTTTAATGTGTATATCACATTTCCTACATATACATGAGACTTCAGAAATTTTAAAATTCTCTAGAACATATGTGCAGAATTCCGGAGCCTGTGATTTTTTTTGAGACAGATGGACATATTTACCACAGGGGTCATTTTGACCACAGTTACCACACGGACCTGTACCTGCTCTGTCAGGATGGACTTTATAACAATTAGACCCCTTCTTCTGGGACATACCTATTAATTTTAATGTCTGAATATCATGAAAGAAGATGTTAGTCTCATATGTACATGTATCAGTGAGGATCCATGATGACAAAATATGTAACTGTAAAAAACACAGGAAAATATTTACAAACCACATGGAAATATTTTATTTACAAAAATATGTATTTAAACAAGAAATCATGGAAGAAGAACTATGTACAGATGGGTGCAGACATAACCTGAACAAAAGTTATCTTAAACCAGTCCAAATGACTGCTCTAAAGGACTGCTTTTGACCAAACCAGTAAGTTAACTTAGACATAGAACAGACATACATCTTGACTGCTTTTTTTTCTAACCGCAAGTTTGC
>JAOXYJ010024066.1:0-12537 GCA_028566555.1 Lithophaga nigra
TACCAAAAATTTGCATCCTGCCTTTTTATTTCAAATTCCTTCCATGCCCCCCCATAAATATCAAATGGTTGCTCCCTAATTTCGCATATAAAAGCAAGACATTTCTTTTCCAAAACAATTTAAGATTTCGACATTCAAAAAGTTTTCAATGGTTAGTTGATGTAGTAAATTAATAGTAAAACAGAAACTGAGAAAATGTAACGTAATTCACAGAGTTTTATGGGAATGTAGAAAATGTGTGCGTTTGTGATATTACACCAGTTTGTAACATATCTTTCTCCATAGATATACGTATAAAACCAGTCAAAACTTATTTACCTATATCAGTGCGGACTTACAGTAACACGATACTAAAGTTAAAAGAATGGGTTTGGGACAAAATGATTTTCACTAAAAAATACGTACTTCAAGAAGTCACAGACATTAAAATATGAGTGTCTCTAGGTCTTTAATTTTAACTATGTAGAATTATGTAAGTGTTAAATATTAGCGTTCATCCTCGAAATGACGCTAGGACATTACTTTTATGTACCTGTTCCACATGAATACTTTTCTGCCCTCACATTATCTAGTTAACGCATATTGTGGATTTATTAGTATTCGTGGTATACCACTTTTCGTGGGGCCAGGCAAACCACGAAATCAAGTATTCGACGAAATACACAGTTTTAGTTATTTTGTTAAGAGACAATAGTAAAACCACGAAATTAAGTACCCTCGAACAACACATTTTTCTGGAACAATGAAAATTAGTGCCCACGAAAATATATGAATCCACAGTAATAATTTTATTGCTCTCAACCTTCAGCTAGATTGGTATTCTCAGAATTCTTTTCAAAATTCAGAAAAATAAATTAGACAGTATAAAATTTAGAAATTTTAGAGTTGGTTTTCCCTCATTTATAATGATTCTTCATAAACAATTATCCAGCAAATAGTGTGTCATCGTGTATTAGGTATATTTGTTATCTCGTGAATTAAAATGCGAAGTGATGTATATGGTAATGAAACTTGTGTAGGCATCATTTGGAGACAAACAAACAAGGTCGCACAAATTTAATATTTACATTAAAAAAACATATTCTCAACATTCAATATTAATCACTTTTGCTAACGTATAATGGTTACAACGTAAGCTTTGATTCTAATTTTAACATTTACCTTTATTTTATGCCTACATACTAGAGGAGTAAAAGCATTCGGGAGACAGTACGATGATGCGGCGGGGAATTAGGGACAATGGAAGGAGACCCTCCGCAACTTGACGGTAAAATGTTGACAACTTAGGGGATTTGTTGCCCTCCAGATGACTGTCCATAATCTTTTTGCTGCGGCACGTAACATAAAACCTTCATTGCTCTGATCATCATTCAGTATGCAGAATATTAAGAACTCAATTGCCAGACCTGAGCTGTTATCGCCTGGTCAACTGATCACATACAGATCTTCTGAATCTACATATTTGTTTATTTCATTATATGCCCTTTCGTTTTTGAAGCTTTTTTTTAATTCAGGAGGTTAGAGAACATACTAAAGGCTTATGATGTCCTCTGTCTGTTACCTGGTGTTTGGCCCAAAATTATGAGTTCAAGTTTATATTGTAATTGAACAAATATTTTTAGGTTTCATCGAATTTAATCATATGCTTCAATTCCGATAGACCGCCTCAATGGTGTAATGGTTAGCGTGCTCGCCTCGAGTGCGGAAGGTCGTGGGTTCGATCCCCGCTGCTTCTCCGCTAAGCACGCAGCGTTAAGAAGTAAGAGCAAAGACTGGTCGGCTTGGAATCAGTATAATGTGTCCGAGTGGGGTGACCTATCTTTCTGCGACTGTTGTTCAGTGAGCTAACACTTAGTGGTTTCTCCGATATATTCCGATAACAGTCTTTTTCAGAGGCTCCTGGGTAATACTATGTTCCACCATCTTTCCATTGCTGAAAATTAAATTGCAAAAAAATACCCTTGTAAGACAGAATATTTTTTTCTACAAAATCAGGCGGTAAGACATTTTTTTTCAACAAATAAATAAATAAATAAATAAATAAAATCACCCCCTTCGCCAAGTTAAATGGTCTGTCCCTTATTAGAAAAAAGAGATTTATAAATTCAAAGAAGTAAACTTTATTGCTTTTACCAATTAAATAAATTCGAAGGCACACACATGTAAACACTCAACATTCCGTATTTGCGGACGAGTGCTGACTTTTTTTATACAATTATGCTAAAAGAGTACAAAATGTACATGTACAGGGAAGACACAAAACTCTCAGTCAAGCGATGGTGTTGTTACTTTTTTTCGAATCCTAATATCGCCGGATAATATCTACGTTATCTTCAAATGCGAAGGCAATTGTAATTTTCAAAGTTTTAATGATTTTTTTTTTCAGTATAGACGCCATCAGGTGCACCAGCAACCCGTTTTAATCTTCACCCTTATTTGTGCCTATAACATAAGAGATATTGTCAGCCTAGTAAAATTACACAAGCTTATATGCAAGCATTACTGGAAATTTCATCACAAAATAATAATCTGATTAGTTTGAGAATGGAAAAGGTTCACGAACGGCCAATATATAATTTCATGAAATTTCGAGTATATATTTTTTTTCATAATCCGTGTCGGAAAATATTTGCGTATGTCTCACTAATACATTACTAATGCATTTTGACCCATGACATCACTGATGACGTGACAGTGACATCATAATCACGTACATTCCGGGAGAATCCCATAATTTTGGCCAAAAAATGGGACAATTTTTGGTAGTTTTTGTCCTAGATAACAATGGCCACACCCCTCGATCCAAAATATTTTAATGTTAAAAGATTATCCTGACATACGGGGATATTTTAATCGCAAAATTATTTGGATCGAGGAGTGTGGCCAATGTTTGCCAGACCAAAAATGATGTTAAAAATGCCAAAAAGCGTAAATTTTGCTGAAATTTTTACATTTTCCAGATCTTTGAGACGATAGTTTTAGGGTAATATGTTCTTCTGAAGCAAAACTAGCTTTAATTCATTCAATATAAATATTTTAAAGTTTAATTCATAAATTGTTCATGCGGTTTGGCATACTTCAATTTTTAGGGCCAAAATGAGGCCTTCATGGACCTACTCCTTTTTTCGACACTAGTATCTACTCCAAGGAACGAAGTTCAATAGTTGACAACACAACAAATGAAATAGACGTTGTTGTCGACAATGAAATATCTGAACCGGAAGTAGATATTCCTGTACGTCGATCAAGTAGGCAGGTCAGACCACCGATCCGTTTCCAAGATTATGTGAGATATAAGATTTTATGTTCTATTAGAATAAGTCAGTCAGAGGCGAAAATATTTGTTATGTAGAGCAGAGTTTGCCACATACATACACTAGTATATTTTTGATATATATCTAATTGATGAATTCATATTTTTAATTCGCAGTTGTGAATCCACACTCTTATGTTTTCACGTCGAGTAGAGGAAGGCGTCTTGATGAAAGATTGAATGTTCAGTCCATATATGTATTAAAGGGAGGAAAACTCCAAACATTGTGCGATATTGCATATGAAAAACTTAAATCTATACAAGGTGTTAAAATTGTATATTTCATAGCCGGTATTCCGGATATCTGCTGTCTTGACAGGGATAAAAACAATAAATATGAGGAATAATTTCTGCAGATGGGTGTTGACCATGTTGAAAAGTTTAAGTCCATTGTGCTGAATGTTGAGTCAGCCATGAATAGTATTAATTTTTAAGTTGTATTCGCAACTATTACTACTATGAGTTTTTCAGAGTGGAATAACAACAGATATTTGCAAGGAAAAACATCATTTCTGAAATTTTCAGATCAGTATCAAGCCATGCAAGATTCCTTAAATGCTGCTTTGCATGAGATTAATAATTTTATAACTGGATTGAACACTAAAAACCAGGTTCTAACACCATTTCTGCATTCCCCAGTTCACAGATGTACAAAAAATAAAATACGCTATATATATTCTAAATTCGTTGATTGTTTACATCCGGGAGATGA
Organism: Lithophaga nigra; assembly: GCA_028566555.1. NCBI lineage: Eukaryota > Metazoa > Mollusca > Bivalvia > Mytilida > Mytilidae > Lithophaga > Lithophaga nigra. The sequence continues at coordinate 4,026 of JAOXYJ010024066.1, forward strand.
TCTTGTCGAAATATGGGTAGTCAGGATGAATGATATTATTGGTCAGAATGAGCGTAATCTGTAAAGTATGTATTTTGACATCGATGTAAATTTGATGTTATTTCTATTGAAACTGCATTTATTAATACATATATATTTTAATTTTATTTCACCAAATATGCTGAGAGAACATGAGATTCGCACGCAGGTCAGGAGGGTGTGCGAACACAATTTTGTTTAGGTCAAATACACATTTGTTTTGCTCACATGATTTTTGGATTTTAGCCTATCCATCTATTGAAATTCTTTTGATAATAATTTTATTTGATAGATGGATTAATAACTAACATTTTTACATTCCATAAAATTCGTGATTTTTTGTTAATGTGTGGAAAAGGCGAACAATGTCACAATTGTCGATAGCCACGTTTGGGCAATGGCGGACGATCTTGGTCAATGGAACCATACAGAACTCTCTGGCTCTGCCAAGAAGAGTTTGAGTGACATTGAACCCGGAGTTGTCTGGGAGTTGTGCAATGACAGTGCAAGGGACACTGGTTTTAGTGGAAATCACAAATAATATCAATATCGATTCTGCACACATCGATTTTAGAAATATTGATTAAGAAGGCGGAGTCAGAATTGATAGACAGGCGCGCCTTACATCGAACAGTTGCCCGGATGTAAATAATGGCATGCCGGATGTGTATTCGATGTTGATGCAACAGCAACTTTTAATTAATCAGATGATGACACGGCAGTTACAAATGCCTGAAGTTATACCAAAGAAAAGTTGCGTGTTGGCAGCGGCAGGGAAGGCGCCGGAAATATTGAAAGCACCAACAGTGGATGCGAAATTGCAGACAAATAAATCCCCCAAAACGGGCTATGAGGCTCAGCTAGAACAACTTTTTGGAGGTGCTTGTACCAGTAGTCAGTCACAAGATGACAGTATTGAATATTCGGATGTGAGCGAGTATACATCTGATGAAGATGAAGAGGGAACAGACAGTGACGATGATAATGTTCCTACTGACACTGGCACAAAAGATACTGATGTTGATAACGCTAATGTGCTCGAGATTTTGAAGGAATTTATCAATTCCGATGAAAAAGTTGGCCCTAAAATAAGTGGAAGCCTAGCTAATTTGGTGAACTCTGGGCTGAGAGCTACCACGTCCCAAGACAAGGTTCTTGAACTTTCCAAAAAGTATGACAAACCAGGCAATGTGGAAAGTTTGAAGGTGCCTAGGGTCAACTTAGGTGAGAAAATTATTGATTTTCTTACTATATCTCACAACTATCATTTTTTAAATTGTGTATAAAGTACACATTGTCAACATGAAGCATTACATAAATACATTTATTTTATTAACATGATGAACATAAATCATGCTTTGTGAACTGCACACAGTGTGTGGCACTATCTTTGGGTTATTGATATATGTTAAGGTTTCAGACAATGTCAAAGATATAAACAAACCACATGGGGCTGATAAGCCATCATTAGAAGTGAGATGTTTACACATGTAGTGTGGTAGTGAATGGTATTACATAAATATCATATTACATTTACTGATAACCTACAAATCCATTCACAGTATGAATAATGTGAGGCTCATGATGGGTTATCATAAAAAATTAAATGTAAACACATTACACATTTACACAGTTATGAAAATTTTTGGGGTTCAGAGCAATAAGAATAAGAATTTTTATTTGCCAATCAAGAAGGCCATATACTGCAGGACAATCAATATAATTATTAATGATAATGTACTTCACTGATGCACATTAGACACCTTTCTAATATTTACAGGAATATGGAAACAGCTGACAGACAGGACAAAAGACATTGATGTCAAACTTCAGAAAATCCAGAATTTGGTGGCAAAATCAGCAGTACCGTTGCTATATCTGTTAGATTTGCTTATGAAAAAATCTTCAGAAAACCAGCCTTTAACCAAGAGTGAAGTACAATCTTCAACAGTATGGTGCACTGATGTTTATCAGTTCCTGCAGGTAGCCTATACCGACATTACCTCCAGAAGACGTACACTAATAAAAGGAGAAATCCAGCCTAAATACAAGGGATTGTGTGATGAGACAGTTCCTGTCACTGAATTTCTTTTTGGGAATGACATTAAAGAAAAGTTAAAAGAGTTTGACGCTGAATGTGAGATGGCCCAAAAAATAACTGGAAAGCAAGTGAAAAATCGTCATGGCAGAAAGAAAAAACGCAAACATGACAAACAAGGGAAAAAAGGAGGTGCAAAGTTTTTTAAAAGGAATAGAGATCATAAATTTGCTGATAAGGCCCCTAGGAAACATGGGAATGATGATTTTTTAGGGCAAGGCAAACATTTCAAGAAAAAGAGGAAGCAGAACCAAAATTGAAGAACAAACATACTCAGAGTTCAGACAATGTACATAGTGTAAGTACACATAGTACAGTTTCAGATGGATTATTGTTCAGTTTTCAAAATACCCCAGACAATTTTGTCGGGGGGAAAATATCCCACTTTTTAGACCGATGGAAAAAACTCACCTCTGATGCATGGATTTTAGATATTATAAAAGGCTATAAGATTGAGTTTGAAACTTTACCCCGTCAAAAATTGCAGCCAAAACAATTGGTATTCAGTGCTGAGGAAAATAATTTTGTACAACAAGAAATGCAAAAATTTCGGGAAAAAGGCATTGTAAGACCTGCATTAGTGACTAAAAATCAATACATATCAAACATTTTCTTACGCCCTAAACGTGATGGATCACACAGGGTTATTTTGAATTTGAAACAACTCAACACTGAAATAGAACATTTTCATTTCAAAATGGAAACTTTAAAAACTGCCTTAACATGTGTATCACCGAATTGTTGGTTTGCTTCCTGTGATCTTAAAGAAGCCTATTATTCAATTAATGTTGATTCTTATTATAGGAAATTTCTTAGATTTTATTGGAATGAGGTGCTATATGAGTACACATGTCTCCCAAATGGCCTTACGACAGCACCTAGAATATTTACAAAAGTGCTAAAAGTAGTTTTTTCACAGTTAAGAAAGAAAGGTCATGTTAATGTAGCATATATTGATGATAGTCTGTTAGTAAGCAACACATTTTCTGAATGTGAGAAAAACATTAGTGACACAACTCATTTATTAGATCATCTTGGATTTACAATTCATCCAGACAAGTCTGTTCTGAAGCCAACTCAAATTATTACATTTTTAGGATTTATTATTGATTCCTGTAATATGTGTGTGAGGTTAACAGAGGAAAGAGCAAATAACATAGTTGATTTGGCTTCTGAATTGATTAAGAAAAGATGTGTGACAATTCGTCAATTTGCACAGGTTATTGGAAAGTTAGTGGCGGCCGAGCCTGGCGTGGAATATGCTACACTTTATACAAAATCACTAGAAATTAGTAAAGATAAAGCGTTAAAAGAGAATAAGGGCAATTTTGATGCGAAATTATGTCTAACTAATGAAAATATTATCGATTTGACATGGTGGATCAATAACGTTAAAGTAGCATTGAAACCTCTAACTCGACAAGAACCAACCATGATTTTGAAAACAGATAGTTCACAGCATGGTTGGGGTGGTGTTGTAGAAAATACTGTTTTCAATACAAAAGGTTATTGGTCATATGAGGAGCAAAAGTACCATATCAATTTTTTGGAGCTTAAAGCGGCATTTTTGTGTATTAAGCAATTTTGTTCAACAAAATCAGATATTCATGTAAAAGTTTTCATGGATAATATGGTAGCCGTAAACTACATTAATAAGATGGGCGGTCGAATACAAAATTTAAATGAACTTTGTAGGCAGCTTTGGTTTTGGTGTAAAAATAGACACATTTGGTTAACTGCTTGTCATTTACCTGGTGTTGAAAATGTAGAAGCTGACAGATTATCTCGTTCTCTGAACATTGATATGGAATGGAAATTGAATGATGACATTTTTTATTTAATTGACAATCTTTATGGACCGCATGAGGTTGATTTGTTTGCTTCCTCTAGTAATTATCAACTACCTAGATATTTTTCTTATCTGCCAGATTCAAGAGCAGAAGTTATTGATGCGTTTACGGCTTCATGGAAAAACTTAAATGTTTATTGTTTTCCTCCTTTCAGCTTGTTAGGCAGGGTGATGCAGAAAGTGAAAATGGAGGAAGTGGATATGACTTTGATCGCACCAGTGTGGCCTACTCAACACTGGTTTCCAGAGATTTTGAACAGTATAGCAGAGGACTCATACTTGATACCAAAACAAAAGATGTTATTGTATCAACCCCAAAATCCGTCTCTCACACATCCGTTAAAGAAAATGACTTTAGCTGTTTTTCGGATATCGGGAAAGTATTGCAAGGTTATGGACTATCACAAGACACTACTGATGTCCTCATCTCTTCATGGAGACCCTCAACGCGTCAACAATATTGGATATATTTCAAAAAGTGGCTGTTGTTTTGTAGTCAAAGAAAAACTGATCCATTTAAAGCAACTGAAATAGAAGTGTTAAATTTTCTTACACATCTGTACAAATCTGGACTAGCTTATAGTACTTTGAATACTGCCAGATGTATGTTATCTTCAGTTTTATCAATTGACAAGCATGTAACTGTAGGAGAGGGACCGTTGGTAAAGAGATTTATGAAAGGAGTGTATCAATTAAAACCAGCATTGCCAAGATATCAGAAAATTTGGGATGTTGATTGTGTGTTAGCCTATCTAAAAACATTAACGCCGGTTAACACTTTGTCGTTAAGATTTTTGTCCTATAAACTTCTGGTTTTGTTGCTCTTGTTAACTGGGCAGAGATTACAAACAGTTCATTTGTTAAAAATTGATGACATTAAGTTGACTGATGATAATGTATATATTGAAGTTTCTGAGTTGATAAAAACCACTAAGCCGGGACGTCACATAGAACCTTTTAATTTACCGGCATTTAAAGAGGACTGTTCATTATGTATTGTTTTAGTTTTTAAAGAATTTTTAAATAGGACTTCAATGATAAGAAATTCTAGGCAATTATTTCTTAATTGTATTAAACCTTACGCAAGTGTGTCTAAGGCAACGTTGGCTAGATGGGTAAAAGAAGTTTTAAAACTTAGCGGAATTGACATCAAGACTTTTAAACCACATAGCATAAGATCTGCCAGTACATCAGCAGCTGTCCGCACAGCTGGTATTAGTATAGATAAAGTTTTGAAATCAGCTGGTTGGTCACAAGAGTCAACTTTCAGGAAGTATTATAACAAACCAGTTTCAAAAGAAAATTATGATGATAATTATAGTATAAAGCTTTTGAGAAGTACTCTAAATAAGTGAAATGTTTACATTACTTCATTGTACAATATGACACATGTGTAGAAAATAGAAGTTGCTTTAATAGAATTATAAACTTTAATGATTTAGTTATTTGTGCCATTTTCTATGATGTATATATTTTAGAAAACACACGTGAAAAATTTCCATTGAAAAGTCACACTCAGTATTCATAATATATTTAATTGCAACCATGTTAACTGCATACATATCCAATGAATAAATATCCACAAATGCAGTTTAGTTTTTTGCCTGACAGATTCAGGTACTGGTGGGTTCTTGAGATAGTAATTATAACTCCGCAACATTACTCTGAAATCTCATGTTCTCTCAGCATATTTGGTGAAATAAAATTATCAAATTAAATGAGGCTTGATTAAAGCCGAAATTTGATTAAGATTTTATTTCACCAAATTTATGCTGAGAGATAACATGCCCTCCCTATTACTGTACCCTCCCTTGGTTTTGGCATGTTGCTTCGTTTTTGAATTTCCATGTTCTCTAAATAGTGACCTCCTGACCTGCGTGCGCATCTCATGTTATCTCTCAGCATAAATTTGGTGAAATAAAATCTTAATCAAATTTCGGCTTTAATCAAGCTTCATTTAATTTGATAATTTTTCACCAAAAATGCCTCAACTGTAAAGGGATAATTGACCTATGACTTTCTTTGTTAATAAATAATCGTTTCATATAAAGAATAACACATTTTACTTAAACTGCTCACCGGCATACTGTGGATTCATTATTATTCGTGGTATACCAATTTTCGTGGATTTCGTGGGGCTAGGTAAACCACGAAATTAAGTGTTCGACGAAATACGAATTTTTGGTTACTTTGTTAAAAGAAAACTATAAAACCACGAAATTAAGTACCCTCGAAAATGCATTTTATTCTGGAACAACGAAAATTTGTACCCACGAAAATAAATGAATCCACAGTATCAAAAATTGGGTTATTAGTTCAAACCTTGCTTGTGACGAGATGTGTTTGACTCCAACCTTAACCGACAAGAATTGACAGTTTTCCTGCCCATTGTTGGAGGATCACATTGAGTATTTCGGCTTCCTCTCCCAATAAAAACTGGACCCCAGTATTTCGGCTTCCTCTCCCAATAAAAACTGGACCCCACGATATGGCTGAAAAATTACTGAAAGTTACGTAAAAACCCCACTGAAATAGACAAATGACTGATGTTTTCATCACTGTTTTTTGAAAACACGTTTGAAAGGCTGGAAAGTACCAAATACCAAGGAATACAACTAACCTGGTTGTCTAGATTGATTTTCCTGATTTCACTTTAGATGGTATGTAAAACGAAAAGACAATAATAAAGCGCTAATAACTACGTCGGTAACAGTCAGGGTAAATGGTCTCTGATAGGACCACAAACCTCAGAATCATTTAAAATATAGTGAATCGACTAATTATTATACAGACATACATGTAGGAATCATTATCCTCTATTTAATAACGGTAATATGGGTAAATATTCTGAGCGCGTGTACGAATTAATGGGTAGTTATGGTATACTGTAGAAATATAATTACACAATTATTTGTGCTCTTATACAATATAAACTGAAATCCTACAAAATCCCAAATGCTTCTTGAATTCCATTTCATGCTGGATAAATGGCTGCGCAACGAAGTATTTCCCGATTAATCATATCAAATATGTCAAACCTGTCCTCTCTTCGGTCCGATTTATGGGTACTTACAAACTTTCAGACTTTAGTAGACCAATCAGAGGGCTATTGATGGCATACACATGAATAACTATATATGATTGAAATAACAGTAACAGCAGAAAACAAGTTCAAACTAAAGAACGAGAAGAATTAACAGAATCAAACACAACTTTTCTGATAACTATCAAAACTGTTTCCTTTAATTTATTTATTATGCCTGATAAATGGTGTTCTACCACTCATTGCAGTGTTTCACACAGAATGTAAGACAAAGCCTCGACAGTCGTAGAAAATACTGATTTTTCACAAAAAACAATTATTTGCATTTTCCAATTTAAATCCATGGACATCATAATATATTCACTTGTTAATTATATTTTAATTATTTAAATTCTTAAATGATAAATGATAAATAAAAAATACCCGCAGTCTTGGCTCTAAGAAGACTCAGAGATATCTATCGATTGCCCACTTACAGGTGGATGTTCAATTGTTTATAATGACGCATTAATGACAGGGTTATGAACGTCAGAGTTAAAATGTTTATGTTTTGAAAATGATAAGAGTGATCAAAATAATAGGGAACGAAACAACTATAATTAATCGTGCGTGTGTAAATACAAACTAATGTTAATTGCATGAGTTGACGTAGAATAATACTATAAACACGCTACTATTATTGTAGAGAAGATAGAAGATCCCAACAACAGTGATATACATCATAATAGACCCTTTTACTGTAATAACTGCGGTCCTTCAATTATGGGTGAAAGAATAATATACTTTCCCGTAAAATGACGTCAAAGAACAATCACTTGCTTTATGACTTCAGAAATTTCCCGGAAATACCCAAAAGTACAGGACCGCAGTTACAGTAAAAGGGTCTGTAAAGGAAAGACAGCAAATGGTAAAAGAAACGCCACAAAAAATTGTAAGGTAAAAATAACATGACTTGATACGAGTATTTAATTGTTTATTTTTCTGTAATAATTGTTCGAATGAATTTCATTTTACCAAACTGTAAACCAAAATGCGGTTGAAAACAATGTTCTCAGAAGGGTGCCCCGCTAGGTCTCAAACGGTAAGAACGACAACAGGTCGCATGTCCCTTTAAAGCAACCTCGAGGTTGTTTATTTAGGTCACAGGTACCCTTTCAGGTCGAAAGTCGCCTCCCAGGAGGCAAGATCGCAAGTCGGATTCGCTGCAGACTTCTGAGTGCGGAAAAGTTTTTTTTTTCTATACATACACACGTACATACATATATATATATATATATATAGAACGCCTGAAAATCAGCCAAACAGGTTAGAAGTGAATGACAGGTTTTTGTTCTTCCCTCAGCGAGATTTGAACTCACACCGGTATGACATCTATGACGCCATCGCCTGCACTGTGTCCAACGCCCTAGACCACTCGGCCAACTACTCTATATAAAAATATAGTTTCATTGACCGGGTGTTACCTTTCCACGTCGGCTTAATCTAGAGATAGAGCACAGTACAT
>JAOXYJ010024175.1:0-12536 GCA_028566555.1 Lithophaga nigra
TTGGGTAGCTAACATGGTGGCAATGTCTGCACATAGTTTTACATTGAACTCTATGAGAAATTTCATTTTAATCTTCTTTCGAAACCAACAAAACTTCATATGAATGATGTACGGAGGATCTTTCACCAACTTTGATTTTGAATGTTCTGCAGATTAGACATAAATAAGCAGGCTACTGTTTGCAATGTAGGTTTCTTTGGAAGATATACTTTATATAAAATGGGCACATATAGGCCAGGTGAGCGATACAGGCTCAGGTGAGCCTCTAATTTCTGAAACCTGGAAGCCAGTTTACACTAAACTTTGCTGTGATGGTACTTGGGTAGTCCCCTTTCAAAACTATATCCGATGACGCTGATCTCCATCCAAGATGGCCGCCATCGCGGAACATAATTTAACATGGGACCCTATGGGAAATACATGAAAATAATTTTCTTCTCTGAAACCACTAAGCCAGTTTAAACCAAACTTGGCCCCTAAGGAAATTCCTGCATACAGCCTTGTCTTTGATGTGGATGTTTCCATTATTAGATACAAATAAGCAGAATACTCTATGTAATGAAGTCTTCCTTTGAAAATTATCTATATAGACATTTTAAAGTGGGCACATTTAAGCCAGGTGAGCGTGAGCCTCTAGTTAAAGGTTCAAACACATCGCCGACCCCTGCTGTTAAAGAACATTGTCCCTTCTATTAAAATGTCGAACACTGTCCCTTGTGTTAAAATGTTGAAGAAACACTATAAAGAATGCTAAAACATTAAAATGTACACATGTGTTTCATCATACGAATGATCACGAGTAACATGGTTTTCGTAAAGCAATTGTTTAAAGTAACTCCAAGAAGTAAACACAATATAGCTTATTAAGAATGTTAAGATGTATTGTTACTAAACATTTGTTTTCCCTTTCAATTTGAAAATAATGATGCATCTTGGTTATTTATCCTAGTGAGCTGGTAAGTAAGGATACCACAGATGCATTAAAGTAAACTTATGTGTATCTATGGACAATGGAAGACTATACGACAAATGTGGTAACTATGATTTTCTAATTTGTGAATTTTGATTGTCTGAGTGTCGCCGATTTACGGAGTCTTACATTTCCTAATTAATTCTCTACTGTAGTGCTTGTATATGTAACGGTTTATTTTTTCCGGTGTGAAATTATTTCTGAACTCATTAATTTATACACTTTTGACGGAATAAAGCTGGAAAATATTTTATATTTTGGAAAATTAGGTTGCTATGAAATATTATCCGATTCATATTTTGCATGGAATCATCATTTGATGGTCGGAAAAAATTTCACAGATATATGAATATTACAGCCGGAAGAAATTATCTCTTACATATCTTCCATAAAAGACTCAATACTTTGTAAAATAGTGAGCTTAAAAGCACAAATACATGTTTCTCTTTTTATTACATATTAATCTAAAGTGTATAATTTTAGCTTGTTATATCCAGATTTTCAGAAATTTCTGTTGACTGGACATAAGATTTTTCTCCAAAATATGCATTTGCAAATAATTTTTCCTATATAATACATTTTAAACTCAGGAACTAGAGTATATCTTGTCAAAGGGCATATCTCTTACACAAGCACACAAGCATGTTTTTAATTCAAAATATTACTGTATACATATAAAAGGCTCACTTTATGCCAAATTTGATTGATTGGTTAAGTGTTGTTTAATTAACGTCCAGCGGCAAATCTTTCGTGCATATTCAGGACGAGAACAAATTAACAATATATCAATTGGTATCTGAAAAGTGGGTAGACCGGAAGAAGGGGCGTATAATTTGGACTACCACTGGAAAAGGAGGACAGATGGGTAGGGATGGTAATTTAGCTTTATAACTAGCCAACTACGGCCCATTCATGATGAGTTTATTACAGGATTCTTTAGCGTGCAGCAAGTGCGGCATTCTCCCAATACGGGACCTCGGATTTTACGTCCCCATCCGAGGGATGAATAGTGCATTTTTACATTCCGCACAACCAAAGGACGCGCCATTGCGGAGAAACCGGGTCCTATTTCTATACCCCGGGGTTCTCTGGGGGCAAATTTGAAGAAATTTATTTAATTTCATTTGAAGTAGTGATCCATTACCTTAGTGATTCAGACTTCATATTTAATTATTTGCTTCCAGCCTACTAAGTTTCCAACAATAATGCACTGGTTTATTACAATGAATTGCCTACACTGTTTATTACAATGAATTGTATATATTAAACATTTTATCATTGAATAAATAAATACTGACGAAGGTAGATATTCTTCACCACGCTATGTCGGCACAGAGTACCTTTGTTAACAAGAGGATATATTTTTTTATGTCCTGAGCGTTTAATCACGCATCATATTCGCCTACACCATATATGTACATTTTTTAACCAGTGGATGGTTGGAAAGTAGTAATGCTCCCTATCGAGGTCCTGAACAATAGTGACAGTTTCTACAGTTTTTCAAATGACTAAAATTTCAGTGGTGGGATGACTTTTTGGGAATGCGTTTTCGCATGTTAATTGTGTATATTGTTTCTAGACAGAATAATGTTGGTAGGCATTTCGCTAGTTTTGCAAGTGTGGACATTAAATTCTGATATATTAGCTATGAATTGAGAAGAAAATTAGAAGTAACTTAGCTTAGATTACATTTAGATCAGCAGCGATAATTCACTGTACACAGATAGATAAACAAGCAAAATTCTGTAGTTGAACACTTGTAGATACTAAACACTAAAAACACTAAAAAAAACTATAATGTCATAAATTATAAAACTATAATGTGATGTAATTACAGGAACATTTTCAAAGTTTTCACATACACTCAGCATCAATAATTGAATAGACCCCTCTCCTTCCAGACACAAGTATTCTATACGTATTGGATATTGGTAATATGGGCGAATAAAACCTACTTGGAGGCAGATCAAATGACACAGGACAAAATGACATACTATATGCTATAGCAAAAGTGGGTAAAAAATTTACCTTTTTCGCTATTTTTGTGTTTAGATCCCAGATTTTGAACTATTTTCCTTCCTGGTGAAATTTCACGTGATTTAAAACGTACCAAATGACGGCATTGGTATAGCTGGGTCAGTAATTTAATTTTAGATTATATATTTAAAATCCTCACAAAATAAAATTTATAAATATATAAACAAAAAGCTCCCTGGAGCATGGCACTCCAATACAGTGTAAAATATGAATAAATCACGATTTGTGGTTTCTAAACAATGTCTTTAATGAAAAAAGAAGAGAGCAACAAACTTTATTGAAGTGTCATCCGAGAGAACAATAAAATTATTCTGTCTTGTATTTTAGCACTTTTTGTTTCATACTTGTATGTTTTTATTTGTATTTTACTGGTTTTATCCTTCTTTGTTTTGTAGAGTCTATTCGTTGGTGTATTGCTTTCGTCTTGTATTCTATAGTTTAGGGTTGTCTGTTATTACTTGTACATATGAATACAGGCACTTTTTCTTGGATGTCCGTGTTTCGGAGATGGTATATTTTGTATGGCTTTTATATGTTTTCTCTTAAATCTAAGATAATATTGTCGCTCAAAAACAGACCGTGGCTTTCTAACATAAAAGACCATGCTTCGTGCTTCTTCAGAATGTCTTTGGCGTAAATGAGATGCTTTGTGATGCTTTCAAGAAAATAATGAAGTTAGGAATTAATTGTTTACGTATGCGCCAGCCTCCTGGACGATGTTGTTATTTAAACCCAATAGGTTATCATTATTGAATTGGAATAGTACACGCCGACCAAAAGTTCTGTATTTTCTTGGATGTCCGTGTTTCGGAGATGGTATATTTTGTATGGCTTTTATATGTTTTCTCTTAAATCCAAGATAATTATTGTCGCTCAAAAACAGACCGTGGCTTTCTAACTAAAAGACCATGCTTCATACTTCTTTCAAGAATGTCTTTGGCGTAAATGAGTTGCTTTGTGAGGCTTTCAAGAAAATAATGAAATTAGGAATTAATCTTTTCCATATGCGCAAGCCTCCTGGACGATGTTATTATTTAAATCCAATAGGTTATCATTATTGAATTGGAATAGAACACGCTGACCAAAAGTTTTGTATTTTGCTTCTTTAAGACGAATCTGCCAGTAACCACTACTAAGATCGCCTGAAATAATAATATTAACAATTAAATTTAGTTGAGACATATAGGAAGGAAATTATTTTAACATCTTTATTTTGAAATATAATGCACACAAACACACACACGCACCTATTAATACTACTTTTTTTTGTCAATTACTACCAATAACCAGTAATAATGGTCAGGGGAAATCTCCTAACTTGGACTATGACATTTTGTCTCTGATTTTATTCACAATTTTTCTTTCATTTATTGGAGAGGGGGTGACACAGGATGTTGAATTTGGGAGAATGGCTCCAGAAACTGTAGGAAGTCGGAGATTGCAGAAAGAGGGATGTGGAAATTTCACTCAAAACAAAAGTAGAAAATTGTGGGAAGTGGGAAAAATTGAGAAAAAAATATAAGAAGTGGGGAAAATTTTGCTAAAATTTGTAGGATTTGGGAAAATTGTACACCTGTGTCACCCCCACGGGAGTTTATTTAGGTCTATTCCTAACACACGAGTGTCGATCTTACCTGTATTTGTTCTCATCTTTACCATCTCAGACTGACTTAATGTTTACATTAATCAAATTAGGACTTATTTCTGTTAAGGTACTCAATTTCAGCTTCTAGATTTGACTTCAGCATTTGATTGCATTATACCAAAGTTCAATATAATGAAGATCAAAGTAGCATGGCACTACAATCAAAATGTCAGAAACAAAACAAGACCTTTCAGCAACTTTAAAGTGCAAGCGTTGAATTAATTGTGTAATGTAAACACTTCATGCATTTATAAACGGTAGTTTCCATAGAATGTATCGTCCTATCAATGATACATATGTCCTAATTCTTTGAAAGTTAGAAAATAACGTAGAATGTATTAAATAAGATATGAGGTCATATGTCATTTTAGTTATTACGTACTAGACAGTTGCGAGGCCTTAATTGGGAACTTTAAAAAAAAATCTTTTAAAAGTCCTTTTTTCTTCCCTTCAACTTATTTTTTTCGAAATGTCTTGCAGTCTCACCCCACAGAAAATTAAATGTTATTTCTCTAAATGATAGATACTGGATTATGTGTATCTGAAGAAGGAAGGAAGGAAAGGGTTTGCAGTACTATCAGAGAAGATAGGGGTTGGTGCGGGTAGGTGGAAGGCGAGAAAACCGAGGGAAGGATTCCCCTCTCTATTGATTACTACTCATATCTAGAATCTGCAGATTCTTATACTTTTCACTTTATTGCAATTAAAATATTGTATATGTGTGCGCAATGAACTGTTAACAATTAATATATAAAAACAACACACTTCACTTGTTGACAAAGCGAAAGAGGAAGTAAATAAAGGAACTTTGGAATTTCAAATATATTGATACTAATGACTGTTGTTTATAGGTAAGAATCAATTTACTATTATAAGGCAACATCTCAAAAATAAAATCACAGAAACTATTAAAAAATTATAAAACCGACAGTTAGCCTTCGTCTTACTATAAATTGAGCACTTTAAGCAATATTAAAGATGGTGCCTCCGCTGACAAATATAATAAGGAAATCTAAAGGCGACAAAAAAAAAACAAAAACAAAACAAAACAAAAACAAATATGAAACATCTTCTCGTGTGTCCTGAGCTTTTCCATATCCTTATTCACTCAAGGAAGCTGACAGAAATGGGTCAGAAAGCGACAGTGAGGCTGAATAGTTATAACGTGCAAGAAATAGGGAAGGGTAAAATACGCATGTAATTTTTTTTTCATGTTCCCTTTGTTGGGTAGTGTAATCCTCTCTTATCTACCATGTCTTCAGAAGTATATGGAGTCCCGGTCCCTCTTTGTTAGGACCCTTGTTTAGGGGGGGAGGGCGTACCTGATATCCCATATCCTTAAAGATTATCTAACATCGCTGCCAATAATTTAAAGGGGAGTGATACAGAGGTACAATTTTCCCAAATCCCACAAATTTTAGCAAATTTTGCCCTCTTCCCACATTCTTTTTCTTAATTTTTCACACCTTTTCGGGGGGAGGGCGTAAAGTGAAGTTCTAGCTGACATCCTTCTTTCAGCAATCTCCCACTATTGACATCATCTAGGGACATTTCATCCTGTGTCACCACCCTCATATAAAAATATCCTTTATCCCTGAAAATAATCTAAAGTATCCCGTTTCTCCAAACTAGAAATATCCCATATTCCCCAAATTAAGAGTACAAATATCCCATATCCCTTTAATAAAAAGGGTGAATATCCCAGATCCCTAAAACACCTAATCAAGGGTTAGCAAAAACAAAAAAAACAAAAACAAAAACAAAAAAAAAACAGTTGTGTCTAAACATGCCAGAGTCGATAAAGGCACATGAAAAGCTGAGGACAACCTAGACTTAAGTTTCTCCAGCCATCTTTTTATTAGTGTTAACTTACTGTTAACGAAGTGGCAATTTTTATAATTAATGTATAAATATATTGCTAAAGATACGTTTAATGTAAATTCCCCCATATTTCTAATTCGATTGGTATCTTTGATTTTGAGTTTCTAAACTAAGTCGACACTACTGCTAGTGCACTGGTTAGTCCCCGAGGGTATCATCCGCCCAGTAGTCAGTGCTTCGGTACTGACATGATTAATTAGATAGATGTTGTTCGAAATTTACAATTTTGTAATTTTGTTAAAAGTAGGGTTTCAACTCCCGCAGTGGCTATTCTCTTTAGGCGCGTTTTGAAATTTGTGCTCCCAGTGTTTCGATATTTTTTGGCTTTTCCAAACTTTTGGCCATGAGCGTACCTGATAAAGGTTAATCCAGAACAGTGCCTCGTACGCAGTAAAACTGGTATCTGTGATTTTTTTTTTCACTACCACTGGATCGATTCCACTGATGGTGGACTGTTAGTCCCCGATGGTATCATACACCCAGTAGTCAGTGCTTCAGTGCTGGCATGATTTATTAGAAATACATGATGACGCAGTAAAATTAGTATCTTTAATTTTGAATTGATAATTTTGCATGTAGAACAATGCTAAAAATATGTTTTATTAAGTACGATGCGATACTTTTAAAATCAAAGAAAATTCTTTTTTTTTAAATGGGGGAAAGGGGGTAATTCAACTTGTATATACAGTTTGTAAATTGTACTGAAAATCATTAAATTGGATAATGTATCGTAAAATAGTGAGCTTTAAACACGGATGCCCCTTTTTTCATATCAATTTAAAGTGTACAATTTTAGCATTTTAAGTCGATTTTCAGAAATTTCTATTGAATGGAAATGAGATTTTTTTCATGTAATTTTTTTATTAATTTTCCCTTTAAATTAAGGAGTAGGGTATGTTTGTATAGAATCTCTTACACAAGCATGGAAACATACCTGTATGTTTTTAACTAACTAACTTTAGGATATATATGAAAAAAATGTTTTTAGATTAATTTTCTGAAAAACTTTGCCATTTTGAAGTGGTTATAATGGACTTTGAAAGGCGCAGTTACTCTCTCCCTAAACCACAAAAGGGAACACAATAAAACTTTCACATTAAATACTGCAGTGGTGCCCAAGTTATTTTATTTTGATCTACAATTCTTGTCTTAAATTTTGTAAAATTAGAAAAAAGTAGTCATTTGACTCGACCATTATAGACTTTAAGGGGGCTTAGTCTGCAACTTCTCCTAAACCAAAAGGGAAGCAGGAATTCAACCAAACTTAGACAGCTTGTTCATTAGATGGTAATGATGTGCACTGGCTATTATGTTTGCTATATAACCATTTTGACCCAGCCAAGACAGCACCCATTTAATGAAATCACCCATATTGAAACGCACACGTTAAACAGTCATACAAGTTCAGGTCAGCCATACTTCAAGTTCAAGTTGAAAAAATGGCTAGTGATTTTAAAAAAAGAACTATAAAAAATTTGAAGTTTAATTTATTTACAGTTGTTCGTTACTATAAAGGTTTAAATCAATTAGATCTGTGGTTTCACTACGCTTATTATTTCACGTATTTTTTATTCCAGAGTATAAAATGTAACGCAAACCAAAGCGATTTAACTTGCATGTGGTGCGGTGAAATTTATGACCGACATACAACCTAAACATGGGAACCAATACTTCTACGCAGAATGCTGAAGAATGTAATACAGTTTTGGATGAAAACGAGACTTCAACGATACCGTATTGCCACACCAAACAGTCAATCAATACTCGAAAAGTACGGAGTCGAAATGTATACAAACGCAGATATCTTGCACTTAAGTCGTACGCGAGGGACAAAATCGAAAACAGAAAACGCAACAATGCAGAAAAAGTGACAAATAAGATATTCAAGGAAGAGAAAATTAAAGAGACTCATCATCAAATAGCGAATGTTCAAAGACAGAAGTCTGTAGACGGTCAAAGACAATGTCCAATCTGCTTTGAGCGAGCATATAAAAATCCTAAACTTCTACCATGCTGTCACACATTTTGTCTTCCCTGCTTGAAGGACCATGTAAGAAATAAACACTCCGACGGCACACTCGTATGTCCAATATGTCGTGCCAATATTTACATTCCCGAAGGAGGACTGAAAAATTTCCTAGAAAACTATTTTGTAATTGCCGAAAATACGTCGATATGCGATATCTGCAGAGAAAACACCGGTGAGAAGGTCTGTAGTGGCTGTGAAAAACTTATTTGTATTTTTTGCCAGAAACGTCACAAATGTAAAAAATCAGACCCAAAATCTTCAACACAACAGCGCCGCTTTAGTTCCAGTGATAGTAGCAGTAGCGACAGTAGCGACACGGACTCAGATTCATCGTCTGCTACATCAGATGCATTGGTTCCGTGGTCCTTTTGTAGACCAAGAGGGATATGGACAAAAATTTTGCTCAAAGAAAACATTAAGTTTAATTTGGAAGAAGACAAAAATTGTCTTTGGGTTATGCCACTTTCACCAAACGAAGCTTGGATAGCTTATGGGGACTCTGAAAGGTGTTCCATAGGACTTTATGATACGATAGGAACTCTAAAACGAGTTATTCCACTACAATCTACAAGCTATGGTTTTGCCGTCGAAAATCCCAAGTCTTTGTTGGTTACTTATGTTGAGGAAACTGTCGTTCGACGTTTTGTCGGGGGTGAATCAACTGTCATTGTATCTCCAAGTATTTTTCATCCAATTGGAATTGCGCTTTTTTCGGACGGTAGTATTGTGATCTCCGGATTCAAAAAGAGCAATGTCGATCAAATTTCACTTGGTTGTGTAAAAATCGTATCGCCTTCCGGTGAGGAATTAAATACATTTACAACGGGATACGACACAATTCCTTTCATGGTGTGCGTGTTAGGTGAGGATCTCATCGGTTTGACATACCCAGAAAATCATTTTGTAGACATTCGTTTGAGAGACGGTAATATAGTAGGGAAATATAATGGAAATCATGGGGACGATGACGAGTCATTCTATCCTGTAGCACTTTGTGTAGGTCGCTATGGCAACAGTCCTGTTATTTTTATCTCCGACAGTTACAGTGAAACCATTCACGTGATTTCATATGCAGCAGAGTTTATTGGTCTTGCAATGAGATTACGTATTTCCGGTTCAGATTTAGGTGAGCCAACGGGTCTTGGTTTTGATTCTTCCGGTAAACTGTGGGTTGGACAACGAGAAAGCAATGTAGTTTCTATATACAATATATGTAAATATTCTAATGTAATGGAATAAAAAATATTATTGAACAGACTTTTGTGTTACGATCCAAAATCAGTGACAAAAGATGAAATCAACCAAATTGATTTTCTTTAAAAACAAACAAACAATATTCAATATATCAATAATAACTGACCTCATTATTCAGAGTGCAAAACGCTGTCACTGTTCTGCAGAATTCCAAAATAAAAATCCAGATAGAGGCACTGTAATTCCAACTGTCGAAAAAGTCCACACAGTAAACGGAAAAGTTCTTCAAAAATCAACAATTTGTACTGTCCACAATGAAATATAAATTCCAAAATAGTTATAGTTCAACATACAAAATACAGGTACAAGTATCCAAAGATAATTAGGTCCAAACGGTTTAAGAATCAAGTTAAGGCAGACTGATGATATATACGTAGGCTGTTTATATATGTCATAACGTTCCAGCAAAATTTATAAAATGTGATGTTGTAGAAATATGCATAGCATGTAATGGTATAAAGCCTAGTCCTTTTCGTCATCTTATAAATATTGTAAAAAAATGGTAAACATGTTATAAAATATCATGTATAGGACATCTATATGTTCTCAAACAGGTACATGTATTAAAAGTTATATCATATCATGTATTTTTGACATACAGATTGTTTCAGAGTGTGTTTTTTTCTTCAATATGTACTATGCTAGGTCTCAGTAACTTAAGTAACAAATTTTCAATTAGAAAATGGGACATTTCAGATCATTTTTAACCCTTAAAGATAGACGAAACCTTGAAATATGAGGTTTTGTTAAGTATCATAGAACCGTTTGAAATATGCCGCTTACATGTTAAAATCGATATGCATCAAAGCTGCTGCGCACAAATGAAAAATGCGATTTCAAATCAAGACCATCGAACATAAACGTCTGGATAATGATTACCTGCAATTTCATAGTCAGTTGAGGAAAACAATAGATTCTCCCCATTTAATACAACCCTTTGGGCGATGAGGGGAACTGACAATAGAAGAATTAAGCGTTTCATATATTGAGTCATGAAAGCCTTTTATAATTCGAAGCAGTGAATTTTGGGAGTAAAAGTACGATTTTTACCGCATGTATGCAGCTTTTACCACGCAGGTTAGATGTTGATATTTTATATTTTCTGGTTCGGTCACGTAAATCTAAACAACTTCTTGACTGACGACTTTCCTCCATTTTTCAAGAGCAAAAAGATGTTTAGATTTTCCCATTTGTCAACTGAGATATTCTTACTTAATTACAGAAAAATGCAGTCGGTGGAGACTGTGGAATGCATACATTCCTATGGCTTTATATGACAAGATGCGGGCTTTTCTGTTACAGTCTATCTGCATTAAGAACACTGCGATAAAACCACAGTACAAATATTGTAAACATGGCAGCTATAGTCTGAGGCTATGTAAAACGGATGTTTTGTTCATAGTAACAGAGGCTAAAATCATCGTTTGTCATTCCGCGTATCCAATGTTGTAAATAAGGGGAATATCAAAATCACATTATTGACACCTCTATTGGATGACAGATTCAGTCGCTCAGTTGAACAATACTCGTGTCCTTTTTTCTTTGGTTTGAGTCAAACAGACAAAAGTATCCTCTGCATTTTAAACGACTATTTGTTAAAACAGGACGAATATCCGGTTTATATTTAACGAAATCGACAATATTTATAAATTTTGCAGAAATGTCTGAGCTGTGTACGTTAAAACGGATAATGACATAATTAATGTACTGTGTTACGAACAATAATGATTAAAAGATTTTATCCTAAATAATTTCTAATAAATTTGTATTAGATTTAGAACGACCAGCCTGTTGCTTTCAGTTTACTTACGTTCCAAATAGTATAATGATTTCTAATGCATTTTTATATATTTCCAAGTATAAACCTGAGTTAATATATAGTGGTCATCTTGTATTTTATTTGCACTAAAAGCAAACTTTACGTGAGACTACCATAAATGGTAAAATGTATTCGGTTGTTTCAATGAAAATAAAAATCTACTAGCAACGACGACAACATAAAAAGGCAATTGTTCACAGGGCCCTAGAGCCAAGCCAGTGACGACGACATCAGACGAAGGCAATAGTTTATAGGGCCGTCAAGCCAAACCAGTGACAAAAGACAAAAGCAATAGTTCACAGTGTTTGCTTTGGACCAGAAAACCAAACTAGATCTAGACTACTGAAGTAATAGTCTGCAATAGACGCTATTGAGACACATCATTTTTACTCCTCAAAACAGTCTCTACTTTCCCCTACCTCAAACGCTTCCTGCTTAGCAAAGAAGCAGCAAGTACCCATGTTACAATTTTTTAGTTTGATTGGACAGGAATACGAACTCCTTTCCATAGCAACCACTGACGGAGATGGTTTATACAAAAATAACAGTGCATGGTATATTTGCTAATACTGTCTGTAATACGCGCAATTCGCTTTAATGTTCCCCGTGTTAAACTGCCTGCAAACTTAATTCCTAAGCAAACTGTTATACGACCAAATGGTCCCAAATTTCGGATTACTTTGTTGTATTTCACATACCTGCTTTGACATATTTTTACAGAATGATATCATTGAAATCCATTTCATGGCGAAACCAACGTTCTAGGAAGTGCAGACAGATAGATGGAACTAAAGCAAAAATCATACAGCTTCAGGGACAAAAATAATTATTATACCCCCGCTTCGAAGAAGTGGGGGGTATACTGGTTTACCTCTGTCCGTCTTTCCGTCCGTCCGTCACA
>JAOXYJ010024283.1:0-12536 GCA_028566555.1 Lithophaga nigra
CCAGTCCATGCTGCCATAGACAATTACTACCAAAAATTAAAAATGCGAGTTTTAATTAATGCGATGAACGCCCTGTCAAAAACATCGCATTAATTTCTGAATTTACAGTAGTGTCCATTGCATCAAACGTAATCAAGTGTATTTCCATCTGATTATTCGATCATTTCTTATGTGTCTGTTTAAGTGATTACATATTTATTTTTATATTCATATTATTAGATGAAGATTATCATGTCGTCTATATTTTTATTTGATTTTTTGTTGGATTAAAGCTACCAATATTCCTTAAAATACGTTTTGAATTAAATGAATTTCACGATTTGTGGATCGTTTGATAATTGGGGACAATTCCCGCATCTCAATTAAAAGTCTCAGTACTACTATGATGATATTTGTTCTGTTATAGGAACTGCATTGGTCAACATTTTGCTATGGACGAGATGAAGGTTGTACTTGGAAGATTTGTGCAAAGGTAATTAAAATGTTCTATTGAAAAAAGTAAGTGTATGTGGTCAACATATGATTATTTAAACTTCAGTGACCTTTTTAACACCAACCCAATACAGAACAAAGTCATACATGTATATTTGCTACCCTAAAAAAGTTGAAATTTTGCAGGTAAAATCATTATCACAATACAGTACAGTACAACAATCCATTTTTCTGAATTTAAAAAAAATCACGACTTGACAAAACGATCATGATTAATTTAAGGAATTATAGTATAACCACTTGAAGAATCCGAATATGAAAAAAATATTCGACGAGTGACCGAACAACACAATTATTCAGGTATGTACGCAGCGCATGAGTGAATTATCAGTGTTGTTCGGTCACGAATTGACTATTTTTCAATATTCGGATATAGAAAGTAGTTATACTGTTTACTACATAGATTTCAACGGTATTTAGCGTTAGAATTTGAAATCTCAAGGGATTCGTTTTTCTTACGCGTATTAATTTATGACGTCATAAACGGTGTGTGTTGACGACGGACCTTGAGGACGTTAAAATATCGAATTTCTTTTCACTGAGAAAACCCGGTAATTCTCCGCCATCTATGTAATAAATGTTTTTATTCTATATCTTAAATAGTAACAAGTACAAAGGTAGCACTAACTTCACGAAAAAATACGTTGACATTTTTGGCGGTTTTTGCTCCGGTATTGTTGTTACGTATTATGTAAATGCAATGTACATTTCTCAATAGAAAATTACGGAAGTTGGTAAGTGCCACACAGAAAAAGTTTTAAAATCTTATAGATGAGTAACTTACTCGTGTGTAGGAGCTAGTGTAATCTGTGAAGACGAGTGTGTAACCTGTGCGCAAGAGTTAATAACTTGTGCACACGGATTGCTAATTAGAAACTAGTGTTCAAGTTAGCAACTCCTGTGCATAATTTAGCAACTCGTGCACACAATTCAATAACTTTCGCATTTGGAATTTAATTTATAAACTTTCTAGCTCACCTGGTCCGACGGACCATGTGAGCTATTGCAATCACTTGGCGTCCGTCGTCGTCCGTCGTTAGCTTTTCAATCTTCTCCTCAGAAACCACTAAGCCAAATGGAACCAAGCTTGGCACGAATGTGCACGGGATGGTGTTTATAAAAATGTGTTTTTCGTTCGGATCGGAAATTCAACATGCTGGCCAGACCCGATAATGCGTTTCCATTTGCTTACATCTTCAAATATCTTCTTGTCAGGAACTGCACGATTGTATTGTGTGAATGATCCTTGGGTATTCTACTAAAATCATGTTTTTGGTGCCGATCCTAAATCCGAGATTGCCGCAACCGCGGAACAAAATTTAACCCTATGGGGAATACACTTAAAGATCTTCTTGGAAACAACTATGACAGTTGAAGCTAAACATGTCTATAAAGGTTAACTGGAAGGTCCTCTACTAAAACCGGGATTTTGATGCCAATAGGAATTCCAAGATAGCGGCCACCGCGGAACATAGTTTAACATTGGACCCTATGTGAAATACACTTCAAGATCTTCTTCTTGGAAAAGACTTAGACAGTTGAAGGGAACCATGTCCATAAATGGTGATTGGAATGTTATCCACCAAAATCGTGTTTTTGATGCGCATCTGAATTCCAAGATGGCCACCATCGTGGAACATAGTTTAACACTGGACCCTATGGGAAATCCCCTCGAAGATCTTGTTGGAAACGATTATGATAGTTGAAACTTAACATGCCAATAAATGTTAATTAGAAGGTCCTCTACCAAAATTATGTTTTTGATGCTGATCGTAAATCAAAGATGGACATCGGCGTGAAACATAGTTTAACATTCGATTCCACTGGAAATACACTTGGAAATCTTCCTTACAACAAAGAAAACATGTCCATAAATGTTCATTGGAAGGTCCTCATCCAAAATTGTGTTTTTGATGCCGATTAGAAATCAAATGTGGCCCCAAGCATGGAACATAGTTTAACACTGGACCCCATGAGAAATATTCTCGAAAATCTTCTACCCGGAAACAACAAAGACAGTTGAAGGGAAACATGTCCATAACTGTTCATTGGCAGGTCATCTACCAAAACTTTGTTTTTGATGCCGATCAGAATTCCATTGTTCATAGTTTAACATTGGACCCAGTGGGAAATACACTTGAAGGTATTCTTGTTGGAAATGACTATGACAGTTGAAGCTTAACATGCCGCATCATAAATGTTATTTGGAAGGTCCTCTACCAAAATCATGTTTTTGATGCTGATCGGAAATCAAAGATTGCCACCGGCGTAGAACATAGTTTATCGTTGGACCCCACTGGAAATACACTTAAATGTCTTCTTGGAAACAACAAAGACAGTTGAATGAAGAGTTCAACATTGGACACCATGGAAAATACACTTGAAAATCTTCCTCTTGGAAACAACAAAAACAGTTGAAGGGAAACATGTCCATAAATGTTCATTGGTAGGTCATCTACCAAAATTGCGTTTTTGATACAGATCAGAATTCCAAGATAGCCGGCACCGTAGAACATAGTTTAACATTGAACCTATGGGAAATAGACTTGGAAGATCTTGTTCGTGGTAACGACTATGATAGTTGAAGCTTAACATGTCTATAAATGTTAATTGGAAGGTCCTCTACCAAACCCATGGTTTGATGCTGATCAGAATTCAAAGATAGCGGAAACCGTGGAACATAGTTTGACATAGAACACTATTGGAAATGCACTTGAAATCTTCTTGGAAATGACCTAGAATTGGTCAGTTTAGAATCGTGTGAGCGATACCGGTGAGCCTCTTGTTTCTCATTATCTCTTTATGACTCCATTATTTTTCTGACGTAAATAAGTCTTTGCTTCAGGTACAAATTTTTTGAAAGTAGGTTTCATGCATTACCAAACTACTTGCTTCATAATAAAAATTCATTGGTAGGTCATCCATGTCATTTTTTCATGTTTATAAAAATTCAGCAGCCTTCCATCTTTTAATGTCTCCGACAGATATAGTCAAAAGCTCCATGTTCATATTCGGCGAAATTACACATACAAATTTCCGTTTGATGCAACAAGAGGACTAACAGTATGATAGTACTTTGAATGTATATATTTCTAATGCAACATGATATGTAACATCCTTTTTGATTTGATAACGTGCTGCGTAAAATCCACGGTTGACGATGACGTGGCGCAAACCGCAGTTGACGTCTCTGATTCGTTTTGAAATTAAAGATTTAGTATTCTTCAGATGTTGCATTAGAATTAAAGACAACTGTAATGTATTTGTACAGTTGCCGACGTAAACTGGTTGTTTAACTGTCGAAAAATATCCATTGATCAGCTTACTTGTCGCCAGGTTAACTAAATTTGCGACGGTAAAACCATCGGTTTACATCGGAAACTGTTCAAATACAAGACAGTTATCTCCTAATCTGTATGTATTTCATATCTAAATGTTATATTTTTTCAGGTATCACATTTCTCTTGTTCCTAATCATGAATATGAAATCAGCCCAGCACTTGTCATGAGAGCAAAGAACGGAATTAAAGTGACTTTACAAAATAGATGAAACTATATAGCATTTTAAAAGATTACATTTCCTACTAATATACTATAAATGATTCAGTCGATACGAAAATATGAATTAATCATAAACGTTGGAGAATACATATATACGGTGTAATTTAAGAGTGTTATGCGACAGCTGAAGCAAATATTAACGAGCTCTTGTCCACGGTGGTTTTACTCGATAATCATGATAATGGAAAAATATAGCATAGGTATAGATACTTATGTCATGTGAGAAGAAAATTGGTACCTTTTCTATCTAAACAATTCACTAAGAAGAACTGCCCACTGAAAGGTCTGGAATTAAAGCATAGCATAATTATATCCATGAGCAAACTGGAACAAAAACAAAAACAAAAAAAATACGTTTTCCAAAGGTCTATTTGGTACCATCTTTGGGAGTAGTTTACAGAGGAAATAAATTGATTTATCGTTTTAAAATTTTTAAATAGCAAAATATGCTCAAAACTTAAAGATGCACAAGAGCAATAAAATATATGATATTGTCTTATTTATATTAACCTTATATCTCCTGAAATGTCATTCACGAGAGGAAAAGTTTTGATCAAATCAGGAGCTTGTTTTGAAAAAGCTTTTATACGCTTTATTCTAATTAAACAATGATGAAAATGGTGTTATCACTTTCTGTGATATTCTAATGTGATTTTCAGTGTATTATATAAGTGATTTTGTAGTTACTATTTACACATTTAGGTATGTGGGTATTTACTACACCCATATGGAGGTATTTGTACTCTTACAGTTTGCAAATGTAGCTATCTTTAAATTTAAAGAATACACATATACGTATCTGCGTACTTGCTGTATGTACATTAAGTATAATTTATTAAGAATTCCTCTTCTGATGATATACCTTAGCATATTACTACTGATTATATGAAAATCAGTATGGACTTATCTGATATGTACTGCCTATATCACGTCCAATTAGTTTCTCGACATTGTGTATTCCAAACGAATTTATGAATCTGGAATTTCGGTATATCACGCTTCCTTGTACTATAATGTGTGTGTAGAGTTTGATTTTTAGCATTCCGAAAGATCTTATATTTTGTAGATTGTTTTGGATATATTTCTGTATTGAACATCATCTTTTGTAAACAGTTGTTGATCACTGTAATATACAAGAATAAATTATGAAGTTCATGAGTTTCATTCTCTCTTTTCATCCTTATAATTTAAAATCCTTCTCCTCATTCGATATATCTTGTAAAACATGTAAAAGTAGATGTAGGACAATTTTATTTAAAGAGTCTATAAGTACGTATGATACTTGTACTTGTATATACTGTTTAGAACGTGTGTTATGTGTTTATCTGTGAAGGACATGACCTTGTCTGAATATTTGCTTATGAAATAATACGCATATTTATACAAGTGTGTTTGTGTCTGGCTACTTTTGTATGTTTGTTTGTATAATCTGATCAAGGTAAGTAGAGATAGCTAAACAAAAACCTTGAAAACATCCTCACAAACATGACAAAAATTATTTTCATTTTTAAACTATGACTACATGACGGCAAATCTAATACGCATTATGAATTTAGTTCATACTGTAAAAGATTATTTAATGTACTTAGACTTGACCGAAAGTAGGACACTGATAAACTCCAGAATGACGAGATTTTTTTTGACAAGGTTCGTTTTGTAGATATCTGGCTTTCGTTTTCCTGATCATCAAATGGTCGTTTGAATTTCCTATAATCTTATACAAACTTTGTACAGTGTGATAGTATACTAATTTAAAATATGATCCCTTACCCCTTCTGTGACAGAGATAAAATCAGAAAAAATATTCAGTTGCTCAAAAAACGGCTAAATTTATAACGCAACTTTTGCGTGTTGTAATTGTATATGCTGCATATGCTTTAGGAGGACGTTTTGATTCCCCACTCTATATTGTCTCCAGGGGCTGGGTCTTATCACTTGCCTTAGTTTTAGTTTAAATATTTCTTAAAATATATTTTATTTGCAAAGTAAATAATTCCAAAAGGGATTGGACACAAATTTTGACATTAAGTAACGTTCTCTCCCTCACTTGCCAGCTGAAAACCCATCCAGCAAGTAAGATAACACATATCACTCTTACCTTTACCTTTACACTGTATTTCATCTGAACGTAAATCCAAATTACAGATTTAATTTGAATTTTAAAATAAACAAGTAGAGGGAAAAGTCTAGAATTTTTTGTTTTTATTAGTGCCTCCCGACTTTCAGCGGGAGCCCTATAGTAATTAGGTTGTCCGTATGTCCGTCCGTCACAAATCTTGTCTGCTCTATATATCTTGAGAATCGCTTGGCGTTACATTTTTATACTTCGTATGTTTGTTCATCACTACTAGAAAATCTGTCGCAAATAACGTTGGAATCTCTATCTCAAAGGTCAAGGTAACAAACTTATTTTAACGTTGTAGACCCTAGGTCTATGCTCACAAATCGTGTTCACTCTATATCTTGAGCACTGTTGCGATATAATCTCATATCTACGCGTTTCCTGTTCGGAGTTTTTTTGTAGTATAAATACGTACAAAGAATGCTGGTTGTTCAAATATACTTTAAAGCACATTTTGGTTCCAATTCTTGAATACACACTGTCATATACTTTTTAGACTTTAATATTGTAGGCTTAAATGCAATTATTGATGAGTTTATTATTTTGTAAACTCAGCCGCGCCACTTACAAACTGAATAAAGTCCTTAGGACTTAATGTAAAATTTGTGTTAGTGAAAGGCCGAGTTTACAAGCAATAAATTCATCAAAAATAATATTTAAACCTTAGAATTTCATAATTGGTCTAGAAACATAATGTATTTTCGTACGTAAAACTAAGCTGACTGTCCAAATGTCTGAAGTGTTCAGAATACAAGCATTTTAGCACTACTTTTCTTTGAAAGCTACAGTACCGTAAAATACAACAAAAGGCAAATAAAGGTACACATTCCAAAAAACAAAGAGAGAGGGAAAAAAAAGAAAAAAACTACGAACTTTTGGAAATTTTCATTACAAATTAAAGCAAGCAAAATGCTAGAAAATTGATCGTTGATTTTGCGGAATAATACTTTTGGATGTTTAACAATTTGTTGGCTTTTTGTTAATGTTTTTAGGAAATTAAACTACAAATTATATTTTTACACATTTCCAACTTCATTTCCTACGTTCCTTTATTCTGGAAGCAAATATTTATTTATCCAGTACGATTGTCTGTGTAGATGGGAAATGAAAATTGATGTGTAAACATTTTAATGAAGGGTAACCGCCCAATGAAATTACGGCTAACGGCAATATGCAGTA
Organism: Lithophaga nigra; assembly: GCA_028566555.1. Taxonomy (NCBI): domain Eukaryota; kingdom Metazoa; phylum Mollusca; class Bivalvia; order Mytilida; family Mytilidae; genus Lithophaga; species Lithophaga nigra. The sequence continues at coordinate 7,355 of JAOXYJ010024283.1, forward strand.
AGAATGGAATTATTAGTTTTTATTATGTTCAGACATCTCCATGTATTTCAAATTACATACATGCAATCAGTTTCCAAGTAATTATCCATTAGCTCAAGTTTTGCTGAAATTTTAATTTAATTTCTAGACATGGAGCTTACATCTAATTATCTGACGAAAGCTTTACTGGTGGTGTTAATTACCTACCTATGCTGGAAAATCCGGACGTTCATCGCCAAGTACTATCAATGGCGTCGTATTACGTCACAGGTGTCTGTAGTCGGTCCACTTCATCCTATTTGGGGATCACTACACCTTGTAAGTAACAATAAAACCAATAAACAGAAATTGGTTAAATTCAAAGTTGATCTATTTTTCAATCGATCTTTTAAAGCTAAAAGTTACCGCTCTTAAACCACGTGTCAATTAAAAAATATACTAGTTGAGATTGGTGAAAATAAAATTCTTCATTTGTAACACGTGTAAACATCTCAAAATAATCTTTATTTGAAACAAGTTATTGAATGCATATCACAGAAAATATAATTGTCAACAGTTTACGGTTCAAAATTCCAGACAGGAAATAAACAGAGCCTTCATACCCTTCAAAGCCAACGTGATTTATCAAAATTGGAATAACATATTGTGTTATGGTGTCCATATCAAAGGCATAATTACAGTGTATTGCAGTCTTACATGTAAGTTCCCGTTTTCATGCGCATTTGGAACTACCGATCAACACAGCTACAGTAAAATACTGTTGACGTATTCATGTCACTACGTGCCTGAACGTCGAGTTCTGCGTCAACGCTAAAAATTACCAACATATTTGTGATATCATGCATCATAACTTCGTATTTTTGTAATAGGATAATGTTAATTATTAGCGCTTTTGTAGCCTCAGTTTGATAAAAAATGCCTTTCATAGGTTTTCAGAAGGAGGGCAGAAGTTATAGCTAAAAACCAAAAACAAGAACAATCATTTGGAGGAAATAAACAATCAACGCAATGCATAAATAAATGTACGGTCATTTGTAAAATACGAGTTTTGTACTGTCATTTGTGCATATCGAAGCGGTAACCTTTTTATTATTGAGACGGCAACGGTATGTTCACTAAGATTTTGAAGATTTTCTCAAATCTTATTCATCATAAGGAATGCACTGTGATCACATGATCAGTTTAGAATGATAAAAGTACTTCATTACAATACATGTGAATGTTAGATGAAAACATTTTATATTTTCAGTTTAAAGACGTAAAAGAATTTATAGAACTGCTCAGAAAACTTGTTGATAAAGAACAAACGAAAGTTATAGGCTATTGGTACATGTTTTGGTTTCCTGGGTTTTACGTTTGCCATCCAGATACAGCAAGGATTTTACTAAAGTCATCAGAACCCAAACAAGTAGATACAGGAGGAGTTTACAGATACCTAATGGACTGGATTGGTACCAATTTATTGTTAACACATAATTCGTCTTGCATTCTGTCTGCGATATTTCTAATAACGGATGAAAATATTAAATCCCTGTGACCACGTCAGTCAGTAGCGAGTTGATCACTTCTACACTATTCACCTCCCGTCCTGTCATATATATAAACCTTTGTCTGTTTGAAGAAAAAAAAAGGTCACCAATTCTAGTAGTCAAGGTGTTTTTTCTAAACAAGCGGCATTATCTATCGTTCAAACTACTAGTTATAACTATAGAGTAGAAAATTTCTAACAGTGGCGTTAAACCTTATTCAACAAACGCGATTAGCACCGATTCTTGTTTATTGGTGCATTTTATAACGTCCTTCCTGTAATACAATCGAATAGTCAGTAAAACACAATCCCTAAAAATATAATTGTCGCAGTGCCTTCTGTGTTTAGGTTAGAACTGTTGCTATAAGATAATTGAAGGCTGTGGTGCTTTTATTTGAGATGTATATATGTTTGTGTCTCCTGTATAGCAGGGGCTACGGGGGAAACTATTTGTCGTCGACATCGTCTACGTCACTCTTTTTGTTAATCCACAAATACTCCTAAACCACTGAAAAGAATTCAACGAAACTTGAAGAACTTCTCTATTAAAATCAATTTATGTAAAGTAGCTTTTTTATTTTGCTATGAAATGAATTTTCGGAAAAACTTATTTTGAAGTGGTAGTAATTGACTTTGAAGGGTGGTTAAATCCTGCTACTCCGCAAAACTACAAATGCTAATTCCATCAAAGTTGGTTGTTCAAAGGTACTGCTGATATACACTAGCTATTTAATTTTGCTCCAACAAATTTATTTTCTCAAAATGTAATCTTTTGAAGTGGAAGTAATGGAAAGGGAGCACAAAAGGAAATTTAATCAAACTTACACACGTTGTTCATCAGGTACGTATTGCTGATGTGCACGAATTATTTCTGAAATTAATTTGTAGTGGTCATAATGGACTTTGAACAGTGGCTGACTTCTCCTCCTAAACCGCAAAGGGGAATTCAATCTGACTTGCATAGGTTGTTCATTAGATACTCTTGATGTGCACCAGCTATTTCATTTTCACACGTGGGAATCAATTCTCCAGTTCTCGTTCTTGGCCAATCGTCGGGCTCTCGTCCTTTCAGAAGAAGGCAGTGGGACGGATATTTTTTAAATTGCAAGCTAACTGTATATTTCATTATACTTTGTTAGAAACTGTTAAAAGAACAACATGAATACATCTAACCAAATTTCCATGTGGATAGCTATATCATTAATTCGAAAGGACACACAAGACATTGTATAATGATTGAATTTTGCAAATTATATTGCTATAATTTGGTTAGAAACTGGAGATTTTAAACATTTGAGTTTATAGTGCACAAATACCCCAATTAGTTATAATTATATCGTGAAATGCGTGTCATACTAATGTATATTCATGGTAAAGGAAATATGTGTGTACGATACATGAAAACATTAAAATGGTCAACCAGATCTTGATGTTAGATTATAAAGAACCGAAGATCTAAATTAAAAAAAATTCACAAACATTATTTTTCTTTTTAACACGTTTCGTACGCAAGATTTTACAAAAATGGGTTTTTACCTGAAACATTACAACAAGTTCCTTGAATGCAGCATAAAACCGGGAAAAAGTTACTCTCAAGGAATTTTTCCGGGCTAATATCACGAAAACATTTTTTTCAGGTGATGGTTTACTTAATTCAAGCGGAAAGAAATGGGAAAGAAATCGACGACTGTTAACCCCAGGTTTTCACTTTGACATACTGAAACCTTACGTGAACATTTATAACAGTTCTACTGATATATTTCTGGTAAAACATCAGTGCAATATTTGTTTTAACTCGGTTTAAGGTGGATCTCGTCTTCAAATGAAATCAACAGAATATTTTGAAAATTGTTACAAAGTTGCTTTTGTTTTTTTAAAAAGAAAGTCGTGGTATATGCTGCTAGATTTTAGTACACCATACAGGGCATTTCCTTGAAATTAACTTACTTCTGTGATAAAGAACAAAGCAAACAATAGATATTCATAAAAATTTGAGCATATTTTGTTTGAAAGATGTGCTTTCTGTTCAGAAATAGAAAAATGAGAGTATTCTTGTCGTTTTTAAGCTCAGTATCTTACAGTTAATATTGAAACTAAAGTACAATCCATACTTATTATTGATTGGTTGGTTTTTCGGTATTTATTATAATTTCAGAAAATTTTCAGCTATTTTCTGATATTATACGCATTGCGGAGGAAGGGCTGAAAGACAGAATCACTATACAGCTGAACCGGCGAAACCCAAGGTCTCGGCCACCCAGCCCTTTATTCATTACCGAGACCTTATGTATTACATTATTCTCGCTGTTCCTTTAAGTAAAAATTCCAGTAAACATGTGCATTCACATCCCTCATTGAGTGTAATATATTCATTTCAGAATAATTTGAAAGAATTTGCGTTGACAGGAAAACCTGTGGATATATTTCCAGTGGTAGCGCTAGAAACGTTAGATACCATACTTAGATGTGCTTTTTCTTATGAGGAAAATATTCAAGCGGACGGGTAAGTTTTCCATTTCCATCATAAACGTACACTAAAGATAATGTTATTGACTTATTATTTACATTAATCACTGTCTGTGTTATATTAGGTGGTCTCTTCAAAACGGAACCAAGTTAAACCAGACATAGGTGAAATATTTCTTTGAATGCGCCGGGTCATCAGAACTTACGGTTCCAACTTCGATCACCAATTCAAATTATAAAATAATATATTATTAATATAATATATCCAAATAACAAAAATTGAGAATACCAAACATTCTAATATAGACTCTCCACTACGAAATATACACAAAAACCGATAAACCGGTCGTGCCTTGCTGACTCCTTCTGAAAAAACCCAGGATCAACTAAATCTAAACAATAAATTCCAGCAGCAGTCAATCAGTTTTTCACTTCATTTGATGACTGAATTTTAAATTAGGTAAGCCTCGCAACGTTATCTGAGATATTAAAATAGTTATGGTGAGCGAACATAAAAGTTTTCAGTGGTTAAAGGTATAACCCCCTTTTTGATAAGATTCTTCAACACGACTTCAAAAATATTGTGAAGCTGGTTACTCTACTGTTGGTGTCAATCAGATGACGATTCTGAAAAATTCAAAAGGTCTTCAAAATCTTAAAGATCCATCATTACAATTCTGACACAGCATCAAAACTTTTGATTTTTCTACTCGCTATACCTCATTCACTACTCAAAGATCGACTACACCTACTTAACAAGCAACACAAATGGTAGACGCAGATATAAATATCTCGTCGTAGGTCATGAAAAATCTTACTTCGTGAAAAACCATTGATTCCAACAACAAATACACTCAGGATAACATCTGTAACACGCTGGACTTTTTAATTGACAATATATTTGTCAAGTTTGGTGAGTTGATATTTCAACAGACAATCAGTATTCCAGTGGGCACTAATTGTGCACCCCTACTCGCCGATTTGTTTCTGCATTTTTATGAAGCTGAATTTATACAAAACCTTCTGAAAGATAAAAAGAAGAAACATCTCTCTAAATTCTTTAGTTTTACGTTCCAATATATTGATACTGTTCTTTCACTCAGTTACCTGTATTTCAGTGAGTATTTACACCTCATATATCAAAGTCAACTAGAAATTAAAGACACTACGGAAACTAGAAGGTCAGCTTCATGTTTAGATCTATTTCTC
>JAOXYJ010024393.1:0-12534 GCA_028566555.1 Lithophaga nigra
TGTAAGAAAGCGTTCATTCCTATGCCATCAAATTTTCTCCATCGCTTGCAGTGTTTGAGATAAATAGGATGAATGACTCAAAATTTGAAAATTGTATTTTATCAAAATGAATCGGTGACTATTACTGAGACTTTTGTTTGTTTAGCCAAGTTAAACAACTTGCTGCTGTCAAATTTGTATAAAAATTCCAAAGTCATGCAACTATGTATATAAATAAACCTTTTCAAGGTTAGTCGATTTTACCCCCAGGCCAAAACGTCATAGATAAAAATTTTTTACTGTGACGCCAAATTGTCATAACGAACGTCTTAGGTAGCTTTGACGTCACAATTAGCTTGGACTTTCATGTTTCGGCCTGGGGGCAAATCCAAGATGGCGCCGACTAACTTTGAAAAGGCTTATTATTAAGATCTATGCATATTTGATTAGCTCATCTGTTCAAAAGGTCTTTTGAGATATTCTCATTAATTTGGTTTTGTTGTTGTCTTCGTTATTATTAACTTCTGTTGAGAAATAAATGGGCCAAAGGAATCAAATTCAACAGGAATGAACACCTGCATGCATCCCAGGTCAATTCAATATGGCTGCCCAGGCTGAAAGTCCACATTTAAAGAGCTTGTCAGAAACTAGAAAGCCATTTTTATTGGTATGTAGTGTCAGTGATCTTAAGGTGTTGCTCTACTAGGGGTGTAATGTTAGTCAGAGAGTAATGATATGTTTTACAATAATATGATTTTGCGGTCCATAATTTGACACTTGCATCAAAGTTTATCCTGCACTTACTGCATTTAGTTTTACTTTATTATATTAGGAAAGAAACTCGTCAGATTGATAGCAGTGTTCCGTTTAGAGACATTAGGAACTCGGACCTGGTGAATCATATCGATACAGGATTTTATCAACAACCTCACAATTACCGAATGAGGACAGGAAGTAGCACTCATGACATGCACAATCAAATGGATTCACGTTACGCGTCCGCTGGCAGTATAAATATGTACAGAGGTAGTGATGGCATCAGCTTAGAAGGTAGCTCTGCATCGGTTCTAGGATATAATATTCCGTGAGTGTAATACTACTTTCGAACAAAAAATAATTAAATATATTTCGGGCTATTTGAAGTTCGAGGGAGAAGATCTGTCAGTCTTCGAACGAAAGCTACAACCAGAGCAAGCAGAGGTTCGAAAAATATTCTAGATGAGAAAGTTGATCCGGTAGGTAGATGGGATATTCTTGAAATAACTGTTTAAATAATATATGATACACAAGGTATGGTATCATTATATTCTGTTGTACTTGCGGAGTGAAATATCAGTTGTTCTGGGGATAATGCATGTAACTGAGGATTCGAGTAGTTTAGAAGGGTAATCAAGTACCCCGAATACTACTGAATTTGTTCTTATTCTATTCTGAATGTTAATATCTCACTAATGTCTCATTTTATATTCAGCTAAAGGCTGTTGAACAATGACTTCACAACGGTATATAGTATTACTACCATTTTTACAAAATAAAAAAAATCAGTTTATTTTAGATCGCTTTACGAAAAAACGAAATTGCTCAAAAATATGAAATGTAATTAAAATAAAGTTTTCTTTCACTTTATTAGAGGTAATATTAATGAAGGCTAACAAGAATTATTTTACAAGTACTAACCTACCTTATATGTTTTAGACTTAATTATAGTGAACTGAAAAAATAAAGTTTGTGATATGTTGATGTTGATTTTTTTTTCATTTAGAAAGAGGAAGCAAAGCAACAAAGAATAGCTCTTAGAAATAAAATTGTGAAGGTAAAGGTGAGTATATGGATACAAAAATAATAACAGGTGATATTAATAAAACTCAATTCCTTTACAGTCTTAACATTGTATACAATGTGCTTGTGATCGGTAAGTTGAATATTGTATATCTATTGTAATTCAGTTATATATTTATTTTCAGTTTACTTAGTAATATTTGCAATATCAAATTTCAGATAAGTTTATTTCTCATTTGAAGAAGGGAAGATAACGAATCTTAACATCAAAATTATGAACAGTATTCACGCATTTATTCATGTAATAAATTTCAGTTCATCATTTCAATACATGGTCATTTCCACACACTAAAAGTAAATATTCTCTAGGTACTTGTATTTTTCCCATTACTTTCTGTTTGAAGAATTTGTCGAATACATTATCTTCTTAGATGTGAGTTAAAATAACATTTTGGTTTAAGAGTTGCTTTCTGTGATAAAGGATGTAATGCAGCGAGACATGTTTTCTTTCATCATGACAATATTTAGTCAGCTTCTATGTTTCACCCCTTAATGAACAACAGACACAAGTAACTTTTTCTATAAGTGAGATGAATAAATCAGGACTAACGAATATCAAAATAAACCAAAACTAAATAGTAACAATGACAACCGGAAGGAGTATGGGATTAACCATGTGTATTTCACTTTGTCAGTTTTGACAATAAATCTTGATAAATGTTAAATACTATTTACAGCAGTGTCAGGCTTAACGCTTAAAAAAGGTCAGCTATTTCAAATACGTCAATCGAAAGCACAGAGCTGTTTCATATGATTTTCCACATGATCTTTTTTGTCTGTAGTGTTTTATTGATGGACCGTATGGCACAGCAACAAGAGAAATCTTTACAACAGAACATGCTGTACTAGTTGGGGCCGGAATTGGAGTCACTCCAATGGCTTCAATTCTACAGAGTATAATGTATAAGTATAAAGCTTCAAAGAGACATTGTCCAAAATGCAGTTTTGAATGGTTAGGAGAATTTACCACTGATACTATGAAACTCAAAAAGGTAAGACTTCATACTTAACTTTGTTGAGTGTACTTCTTCAGGAATGGAGATTGATAATGTTTAATTCACTTTATCATGTTTACATGGACCACGTTGAGAAAATATTAGGAATAAGAATACCACATAAGAATTTGACTTTTTTGTATTCAATCAGGAAAAAAATACTCTAAATATCCTACATTCACTCTAAATCATTAGACATCCACGAAAAGTACTTTAATACAGTCAAACCTGCTATAAAGGTCACCTCTATTCAGCAAAAACCTGTCTTATCATGTCATTCTGTTCTTCTCCCATTGTAGTGGTATCTATGTAACTTGAACCCTAATTTAAAGGTCACCTGTCTTTTAAGGTCAGTTTTTCTTGTTCTCAAGGGTGACCTTTATGTATTTAGATTTTGTAAAATGTTTAGAACACATTTCTCAAAGCAGGCATTTATAAGTATGATTAACATATCTCTTCCATGTTCTTCTGTATGCCAAGAGTTAGCTCCCTACAGTGTTATTATCCATATTCATCAATTGTCCATTACATTCTTACATGTAATGTAATAGTATGCATTGTAATATTCAATGGATAAATGTCTTTAAGGTGTTGTGAACGCCAACAAATGTTTCGTTTTCTCTGTGGCCATTTAATGGCATTATGACGTAGTATACTGTATAGTAATATTTCAGAACAGTAAGTAAAGCTGAAATTTTTCTTATCCGTCGCTAATGGAGAATTTTACTTCTTTATCAGTTTGAAAGAATTTAAATGTATCTTAACAAAGACAATGATCATGTACATCATAAAAAACTCAAGTAGCATACTTAATCAATATGCCTATATGTGAATAGAAGAAATAAGGAGATCGTAATTTGCCGTCAAATCAGTCCTCTGACATCACAGTATTATTTGTATTATTTCTAGGTAGATTTTATTTGGATAAATCGGGATCAAAAGGCATTCGAATGGTTTATATCTCTACTGACAGCTTTAGAACTTGAACAGTCTGTTGGAAATGAGGACAATCACGAGGAAAAAATAATAGATATGCATATGTATATGACAGCAGCCGTAAAAAAGACTGATATGAAAGGAATAGGTTTGCAAATCGCGTTAGATCTCATGCACGAAAAGTCAAAACGAGATTTGATAACCGGGTTAAAGGTGCGAACACAACCTGGACGGCCTGACTGGAATCAGGTAAGTTATCATAATTTAATACGACAAAATGCAATATTATAAGACACCGAACTTGTTCACATTCATGCAGTTTAACAACTTATGATTCATCAGTCATACTGGAGGCAAAATTTTCGGAAAGGCAAACAATGGTTATATTCAAAACATTTTCTTCCTACCGACATAATATGAACCTATATTACTGCATTCTTGTTAAGATGACTCTGTTTTGGATATATATTTATTAGCAGAGAAAAATGAGGTACAGACATAGATAATCATTCGGACATATGTAACTTAAAAAAGCAAGGACAAGAAAATGGAAACAACAGATGCTTTACAAAATAAGGACGGGGCGACATAAATATGTTTAATGAAGGCTTGCTAAAATATTTGTCCTTGGATTGTATCTGCCTGCTTGTAAATATTAAGTACTAGATGTCGTAGAACTAGGCGATGCCCATGATTGGTGTAAACATGAGAGAAACTGTCAGTAAGCTATTATTTTGTTGCTTCACTCCCATACATTATACTAAGCACAAAAATTATAACTTTTTTCGTGTAATCCGTAAAAATAAAGAATAAACCCAAATATTCTGCACTTTGAATTCTAATGTGAAGACATGAAGACTTATCCCTCTTTCTACATGTCAGTGCATTCTCTATATTTTTCTTTTATCTCAGTTCCGTAGGTGTATAGAAAGTCAAAGTGACAATATTAATTAATGTAACTAAAAGACAATAAATATGGGAAACATGATTGAGAACAACAGAAAACAGTAAGAACATCGCTACAGAAGGTGAAAATAATTTTCACTAGCCATGTGAATTGCTCAGAAACATTTTTTATTAACTTGCATATTGCTAATAAAGTTTTGAGTTTGAGCCATTTTTCAACAAGGGTTACTTGATCTTTTGAAAATATGTAACAGTCATTTGGTGAATGTCTGTGATTTCTACATGTGTACCAGCCTTTCTGTTTAGGTTGGTATTCTACTTATATTTTGGGTTTGTATGAAAGTTGTATGAATAATGCATTTAACAGTAAATTCTAGGAAAACCGGAAAAAGTAATAAAAGTTTTAAATCAAATTGTTTGAAATTGTTATGATACTGGTATATGTTTTATTTATACTTTCAGGTTTTTAAGCAAATCTCGTCAAGAAAGCAGGGAAAAGTGAAAGTATTTTTCTGTGGCGCACCACAGCTAGGAAAGACAATAAAGCAAGCATGTGAAAAATACTCATTCGACTTCGCAAAAGAAAATTTTTAATTTTGTGGTAATTTGTTATTTCAACACATCATTGCTTATGAACAGCTTGTAAAAGTAAATTCTACTTAAATGGTGCTTTTATATGTTGTAAATACAGTGAAATAAAGTCAAATTCATACAACAACGTTGGGCTTATATCAGTCTTTCCAAAATAACAAATAGCAAGTTACATAAAATATACATATGCTAAAACATGAAAAAAAAAAATAACGATCATATAATAGTATATAATTAATTATTGCACAAGTGCCAAAACAAAATGTTATATTCTGTACTAGTGCATCTGTAACAGTAGACAGCATCTACGAATCTTTTCAAGAAAGATGATGAAATAATCTTAAGAACCCGATATTCAAGAAAAACCGAGCAGGAAATGTAACGATCAAGATTTTATAAAACTGCAAAGGAATAGTTTTCTAGATGAACACTATACCTCAAATCGACCAAGCAGAACATTGAATAAGGGTACTAGGGTGCTTTTTGTGATTCACAGTATAAATTGATAAATTGCAAACCATACAATTCATTAACTACGATATTGTGTATAAAATCTGGGGCATTCAATATTGATAAGATACTGAATTATAAGTTAAAAAACACTTTATACTATCATTGTGATTTCTACCTCTGAATCCTAAAAGCCAGTTATAATGGTAAATGTGAAGCGGGTAAAGACAAAGCAATGATACCAAAATTGACAAGAACTAAGGCAGAGTTTTGTTCATATCATTTTTTTGTGTTCCTGTTTAGTTATAATATAATATTAATATTTGTACTTTAGCATTTATTCTTGATCCCATCTTGAAAGAGTTTACTGCTCCAATTGATTGATATGTTCTCATATCAAACTCCATAAATGTTCTACAATTTAAAAGTTTCATGCTATCAAAGCGGGACCACTGCAGTTAAACCGAGAATTACAATTTGTTTACAGAGGTCATGACTTAGACATAAAATAATTTAATTCTAGTGTCTTCCTTTGGAACTGCATTTTCCTCTCTATCCACCGAGACAAAATTAAAGTGGGAGGCAGTGGAGAAATACTACTAGTAACTAAAAATGTCAATGGGGGATTTTTCATTTATGAATATCTGCTACTAAAATCGTAGATTATCTAACGAGGAGTAGTTACAGTGATCAAGACACACGTACATATAACGATATCGAAACAGATAATAGTATAATAGTAAATTCTTTGATAAAGCAATCCTTTTTTGCAAATAAAAGGTGGTTGTTTGAGATATAAAGGTGGTGAAAACAACCATCAGTTAGTGGCGATGAAAATAACTAGGTATGAACTAGGTAACTAAACAAACAACTTTTGAAATCAAAATAATACCGAAAAGTGTTCATATGCGTTCTTTTTGTGTTTCGATACATTTAAGCTCCGCCTCTACTTTTAGCCGAATCGACAGTGGCGAGCGCAATTGGTGTCTTGAAACCATCTGTCTGTCTGCCCATCCGCCAAAATATTTAGAGTACATTTATTGTGAGATCCATAACGTCTGCAGTTCGTGTTCAATTTCGCATATACATTGTCGGTAAATTGGTAATGTGCCTCTCCTATATTCATATTTTTTTATTTTTATAGCGCAGCTAAGCATACATTTGTAAGCGGAGTTGAATAGGAATCCCCCTGACCATCTGTCCGTCATACTTTTTGTCCATCCGACACGTTTTATCTTTTCCTTCAAACCTACTTGATAATCGGCAAGAAAACTTTGGTGGATTAATTGTTTTATGGTTCCCTTTCAGCATTTCTGTATGAATGTTTTAAAATGGCTGCTGTTGCCATGGAAACCAAAAAGGCACAAAAAACAAAATGCAAAAATGTTGATATCTTGTAAACTGCAGAACAAATCTTGAGATTTTGGAGGAATATTACTAAGTATACCTAGTATACCTAAGGATACCTAGATGCCTACTAATTTGGTTGATTCTAGAAGGTTGTTGTTGCCATGGGAACAAAAAATGAAAGTTTTGGGGAATTTTGAGTTTCGAAATCTAAACTAAGAGGAATTAAAATATTTTCTGTATGAGCATAACAATACAGATATCGTGGATGAATTCTAAAGACATGTTCACACGATACGATGTTTTATCCGATTTGACATTCGATTTGTTTTCGAAGGACGTCACAGGCAAAATATTTGACGTCATAGTTCATTTCGCTTACGACATCAATTTTTTACTTCAAAATCAAAGTCGAATCGAATGGAAAATCGTATCTTGTGAACACGCCTTTAGATGGAAGAGATTGGGCAAATGGTTTTAGGGAAAAATCTTAGTTTTTGTTGGAGAAACAGGGATTTTGAGAATTGAGTCTTGTTTACGATTTAACTTGGGTTAATATGATTTGATTTCAAAAAAGGTTTGCATGAAGGTCGAAAATTTAAAAATCTTCGGTTCTGTTATGGGAAAGTTTGAAATTCCAATTTAGATAAATTTCCTGGACGACTCTCATACTTATTATTTTTGGAGAAGTACCTAGCAACCATATATATCTGGAATTACAAGAACAACAGCTATTAAATGGAATAATCGGATTTCAAAATATTGCAGTCAAATTTTTGTAAATTGCCTGGTAGACTCTTAGACTTACTATTTTTGGTAAAATACCTAGCAATTATATATTTCCGGATTTAGAAGAAGAATAGCTGTTACAAAGAACAATTGAATTTCAATTTGAATTCCAGTTTTGGTAAATATCCTGAAAGAATATCAGAGTTATAGTTTTTTATAAAAGTACCTGGCCAATACGCATTTCTGAAATAAGAACATCTGTAATATGACATAACTGGATTTCTGAATATTACAATTCGACCTTCGGTAAATTTCTTCGAATTTCCTCAGAACTATTTCTAGGAGTTAATTGGATTTCAAAAGATTTGAATTTTACAGCGATGACTTTTTTCAGTCGTTTGAACTATGCTAAATTTTTGGCAGAGGCGTGGTGCAAGTGCGGGGAATTCATCAGGCATACATACTCATAGAAATGCTGTTAATTATCCAAACGGTGTGGAACTTGACAGGAATGTTTTTTAGTGTGTATTGGGTAGTACGAAGGTTTGGAAGTTGTCAAAATGCTGTTGCCATGGAAGCCAATAATTAAAAAATTCAGAAATATTCGAAATTCGTGTAACTGCTGAAGCAATCTTTATGAACTTCAGAAGAATTTCCCATGTGTCACTTTGTTGTCCCAAGTAGTAGCAGTACATAGTTTTTGTTGTCTAAAGCATTAGCCGTACAATTTAATTCACATTTTGCATATGTAGGTGAACTGATAATGAATGACTCCTATTGTCATTTTTTTTGCTGATTATTTTTAACGAATGAAATTTCGTCCTATGTAAGTCCGAAAATGTGAGGGTCGTACATGAAGATTACGTAGTCTGTAATTCTAACCATTGCTCTTAGATTGGTAAAATATTTTGTTCAATAATTGAAATGATTTAATGATATGCATTTCCAAATAAACTTTCACTGACGCGCATTCTAACATCACTCGATCAGTTTACTAACATTTACATATAGACCTCTCTCAAGATCTTAAACCCCTACCTCTCAAGCAAGGACATTTGGCGACGCAAGTTTTCGGGATACGGGATTGGTCTTGTCATGTCTTCATTTTTCAAATCCGGTGAGTAGTCATAATTCAACAGCAACTTTATTTCATACGGGTATCAAGAGTGGCATCTAATCTATGACTTCTTACAAGGACTTTCTTGTGTAAAGTTTTTAAAAAATTTTAACAGACCTTGTTCCGACCTTTCCTTATGTGATACCGACTCATAATGTCATTGCAAAGTTTAGGGGTTTATGGTTGATTCTTCTTGGCACTGCAATTTTGTCTACCGTTGAGGAATAATGAGCAGCATTGTAAGCATAATGTTAATCAAGATTAAATGTAAAATACATCAAAATAGTGTTCCATCTCAGTTTTTTAAGATTTGAGACCTTTTTAAAACAATACTTTATTTTGGTTAAATCCTTCTAGACTTCTTCTTGGTATTCTATTTTCAGAGTGTGACTATCAACACTTCTATAAAATATTTTTCTCGATAACAGGTTTTGTTGCATGATTCTTTGTGACCAACTGGCGTTACGCGCTCGCCATGAATTACCTGTGCGAATCCTTAGTATTTTGTCACTTCAAATGTGAGTTTATCAGTAGATAGTCTAGCAGTTAGCACGATTCGTTGCTAAAGTGGAAAATCTAACCATACTTGCAATCTGATTTATTCTAGTAATAAATGTTACAATGATGTAGCCCTTTAATAACAGAAATAGGCATTTAACTACCAGTAAAAAATCTGATAACATGGTTCTAAATGTTGTCTAATACCGTCGGTGTCCATAACATAAAGGCCGTTAGATGATTCATGCAATCAGTCTCTCTACTTTACAATTGTGCTAGCACTTGTATGAATATAATTTAATGACACTTCCATCGGTGTTTCAAATTAAATAAAGTTTATAAGCGGAAGAAATCGGACCTGACGAAAACTACAAAACAGACCTGACAAAATTTACTAATAAATCGTAAAGCTACGAGTGCGGCGTCAATTTTACAAATGCATACGGCTGGGGCAGACTGACATCTCAGAGACTATAAGCAATGGATCTGTGTAGGCAAATTTGATCGACATTACTCGTCATGCGAGTTAAATGTTGAGAGTTCTAACGAATACGATGAACAATGGGTAAATGGAAAACAATAATCAGTTCATTATTTGTCAAGAAATGGTTGTTTCCTCAAGGCTAGATTGCTTTAACTACATATCACAAAGCAACCAGAACTAGCCACTATGATAGAGTTGAAAGATGCCGAACTCAGTGGTATATCGAACTACAGAAAAAATCTGAAAGTTTTATTTGCCTTTTGCTTAATTATCCACTCATTTATCTCCGTTGACATTCCGACGTGTAAGTTTACAGCAGTTATGTTTCAAGAATAACACATGCTAAAAGCCTACAATTTAATTGAACTGAATCATAAACAAAAAATGTTAAATTACTAAATTCGTCGGTGTAGTCTGCAATTGTTTGAAAATTACATCCTCAACAAAGACATCAGTATGTCAGTACCAACGTGTATTACTTGCATTCATAATACATTGTCAAATATTGCAATAAACATCATTGTCATTGCACAAAGCACATAAACGAACAGATTATACATAGAATAAGCTGACGAGACTGCAAAACGTACAATGACAAAAAACCTTGCACATATGTAAATCATGAAACATATCTTTATTACAAGTTCAATGTCATAAAAAAATAAAGCGAATGCATATTTAAAAGCAGTTTAAAAGTTCTCCTTCGAAAATGCAAACGTGAATTTTTCGCATGCCTCTTTGATTGTTTTGCCAAGTTGTGGGGCACCACAAAAGAAGACTTTGATTTTTCCTTTCTTTTCTGCTGCAAACTTGCTGAATAGCTGAAAACATAAAATTTGCCTGATGTCAGAATCATAATACAACATTTTTTTTTCATATTCGCTATGAAGTCTACATAAATAGCTGCTTTATTATTAGTCAAATACTCAGTACTTATACAACGGAATTTATATACTGAAGGCTTGACCTGATTGAGAAGAATGTATTTTTCAAGCAGAATTACGTCGCTTTCTCTTTCTTCTTCTCTTTTGTCCAGTTTTTTAGTTCTTTCATGTTCTTTACTTTCTTGTGGCTTGTTTACTTATCTTCTGATTTTACATTATATTGTATTTCAGTAAATAGTAAAAACTACATAGGATCAAACTAAGATAAGGAACAATCCGTCTTTTTTAGAAAATGTGTAAGCTACAACTAAATTTATTTCTTAAGCGATCAAATTGAAATATTTGTTATATCAGCCATTTCTTGAATATCTGATAATTTTTTTCAACCAACCTTATTCCAGTCTGGCCGACCTGGTTGTGTTTTCGTCTTTAATCCTGTTATTAAATCTTTTTTTGATTTTTCATGCATGAGATCTAATGCTATCTGTAATCCTATTCCTTTCATATCAGTCTTCTTTTGAGCTGCTGTCATAAACATATGCATGTCTATGATTTTGCTGTCATCCTCCTCTTCGTTGTCCAGTGCTTGTTCTACTTCTAAATTTGTCAGTAAGCTAACGAACCATTCGAATGCTTTTTGATCTCTGTTAATCCACACAAAATCAACCTAGTAACAAGATATAATGATTTATACATAAAAGGGATTAGAATGCTACGCGGAGTAATAAATAAGTATCGTATTTCTTCAAGTCTTCAATGTAATATTATGATTTACGAAGTTATACAATTGTATAAAATGCAATACATTCTTAAGAACAATATTCACTTCTGGTTTCTTTATTTTTTTTTTTTTTTTTTTTTTGTTGTTTTTTTTATGCGCCTGAGAATGATCTCGTTGCATATGGTTTTGGCTCTTCCTCTTTGTCTTTTTTTATCTATTATTTTTCTTTTACCAGTTAACACTTTCAAATACTCCTTTCAAACGATACCAAATCTAAAGTAATGGTTTATGGTGTATATTGATTCATTGGTTAACTTTCTTTGTTGTCAGTTTTATGCGGTTGTTGTTCTTGTAATTCGTCTGTTTTGGATGTTTGTTTTGTGTTTGTTTGGCGTGTTTTCCTCTGTTTTGTTTTCACACCTTCCAATTATGAATAATATTTTTGTAAAAACAATACCACAGAAAACCAAAAAATCTACAGTGTAGAATGTGTTAGTGGCTCTCTTTCTGCAGTATTTTAGCTACAATTGCGACCTGTAATATTGGTAAATAAAGAAGCAGTATTCGGAGATAACCATCGACCTTTCGCGTATAAAATATTACAGCATTTATTTTCGCAGTTGGCCAAACTACATGTGAGCTTTTACCTTCAAGTTTGAGGTACCTCTATAACTTTCCAACAAATAACGTAACATAACTACATACGCCTGGTATATCGTCGACATTTTTAAGAGTTCGGTCCCCTAGCAAATAAATGTTACGTTTCGTCATTAAACAGCAGACTAAACTATAAATCTGTCCTTTAATAAAGGTTCTCTAAGTTTACAGTTCGCCTATAAATGTCATATTATATTAATAGCATTCCGTCATCACTTTAGAATTTTTTTTATCTTAGAAAAGATATTATTACGGTCTTAAAAATGAGGTTTCTATTCATACATGTACTACCTTTGACAATTGTTCATACTGACGATTATCCATATCAGTAAAGTTCGAAGATACCAAAGGGGCAGCCAGAAACCGTAAATCAAAAAGAACATACAACGTTTGGCCAAACA
>JAOXYJ010024502.1:0-12533 GCA_028566555.1 Lithophaga nigra
GCTAGAAATTATTGTTGTGGAAACATTGCTAAATTAACATTATGGTGTATGGGGAAATTTTATATTTCAAGCAAATTCGAAATTTCAACTTCAAATACAGAACAGGCAAAAATTAGATTTTCAACAATACATAACAATCTATAATATCTAGCACAGGTAAAAAGATAATTTACCAGCAGAATGGGTGTTTGGGAGAGTTCAGTCTTAGGTTGATGTCAGCAAATGTTTTAAAGACAACTTGATTATCCCTTTTGCATTGTAATGGTTATAATAATGTCTTGGGGTAGATTTCAGGATACAGAAATGTCAAGTAACTGTGAAGACATTCTGGTAATTCATGTATTTACCCCCTAAAAAACTGAATATCAGCCTGTCAAATTTGACTTTGCATATTGTGTTGCATAAGAATTTGTGATTATGGAAATAACTGTCACATTTCAGTAGAAGGAATCTTAAAGTTTCATGTCTGTATTAAATTTCTAATAAATCATGATTTACATAAATAATAAATGTATCTTAAATACAGAGAATCACAGATTCCTTGGAGAAAACTAAGTCATTTGCAAATAACTGGTAAAATATACATAGGGTTAAGTGCCCCCTTTTTTTTAAAATATGTCCAATGTTTAACATAATTTCACAAGATTTTAGATGTAAGGCTGGTGATCTTTACAGGAAAATACCCAGCCTTCTCTTTTTTGTAAAGTTTTTTGGAATTTCAGTGAATGTTACATGTTGTCAGTTTCAGTCATAAATTTGAAGTTTTGTAATAAGTAGTAATATCCTACTTATGTACATACCTTCTCTTACATTAAAGTCAGAATCAGATGATAAGGGAGGTAATCAGTGTTGTTGAAATACCAGCCCCACAACAAAATTCTAATATGGCCTATTAAAATTAATTCCTAGATTTTCGTCCCTGCCCACATGCTTTTTTTATATCAGCATTTACCAAAAATTGATCATCAAAATCCCAAATTTTGTCATGTTTATATTGGATACATTTTATATGTACTTGTTTGTAAAAAAAATTTACATTTTAATACTTGTTTAAAAAAAAAGCATCCCATCCCAATTTTTAACAAAGTTGGAAGAAAATCTAGGTATTGATTTATTTTAATTGGCCTAGATATTATTGGTTGAGGTTTAATCTCTAATCTTGAGCAAAAGAAGTATTTGAATATTCTTCAAATAAAGTTTTTATTGTCACAAAGATTGGAATGTAAAACTTTTCAAATATTTGTTTTAGGAACGAGATGCAGCTGCTAAAATGTTTAAAGGAAAGAAAGGTCTAGAAAGAGCTCAGGATATTGGGAAAAGGAGTAAAACATTTGTTCCAGGTGAAAAGTTAGCAGAGAAAACAGGTCCATCTAAAGAAGATGTAGAGTTGATTAAGGTATCCAGAAAATTTACAATTATATATGTGTACATTTTTGCTTTGATTGTTGTTTCAGAGTTAACTACATGGTACCCATCTGTTTATATGTGTTATGCATTTGACAGGACTTCAAATTACCCTCTGTTTTTCTGTTACCAATTACTGTTTTCTGCATTTGAAAGGTTGTGAATGTAGGTAACCAGTTTGGTTTTGAAGAAGACATGTTTGAAACTGCAGTATTTTAAGGTTTATGCTGCATAAGAGGTTATTTTTGTAGGTTCAAAATGTTGTGAAAATGTTTGAAAATGGGATATACAGTTGATTCTCATTATCTCAAAATTCCTGATATCTCAAAGTAATATTTTGGTCTGTATGTAGTATGTGCTTTATATTTTCTCCTGATATCTCAAAATTCCTGTTATCTCAAACTAATTCTGTCTGTCCCTTCGACTTTGAGATAAAGAGAATCAACTGTATTTATTTACTCAGTAAGAAAATTTAGTAAATTGCTTGTTTGTATAATGCACTTTGAATGCATGTAAATTTGTTGCTGACATTATTTTTTGCGCTTGAAATGTCCTCAGGGAAAAAAGTGAATATAAGAGACCTGCAAAAATAACCACTTTTACGGTATAACATAGCATAAAAATTATAACCTCCATAAGAAAATATGGACTTTTTTCAGAATGCAATTGCTAATGCCAAAACATTAGAGGAGGTGGAAAGATTGAATCAGATGTTGAAGTCAGGACATATACCAGGGAAGGAAATAAAAAGACTGAGAGGTTAGTATTTAAATCAAATTTGTTAACATTATAAAATTGACATATATGTCAAGTTGTAACATAATTTTAGAAGCTATATTGATTTATTATTATCAAGAAATTAGCAGTGTATAACATCCTAAGAAGAAGTGAAGTATGTAAAGGGAGATAATTAGAATAGAATCGGGTACTTTCTGATCCGTATTGTTGTCAAATCGTTCATATTATATAATACCCTGGTCAAGTCAATGAAATTACAACCTTGAAGAGTTTTTAATTTTTTTGTGCAGTTGATATCATGAATTCAGATTTTTAAGTTGATAGATTTCCTTGACACCACAAAAATTAGAACCAAACATATGACACTGTTGTGTAAGTAAATTTTATGATTTACTCATAAAAATAGAAATACTGTCTATGTCAGTAAATTTGATTGTATGAAATTTTAACTGTAGAAAATTAATATATGCAGTGAAACTTTGTTCTCAGAATTAATTGGCATATATAGAACTATTGTTGTGAATCCCAGTTTTCTTGGTTAATAAGTCTTTACCACGTTTTCATGAAATAAATTTAATTTTATGGATTCAATTGACAACAAAACCTAAAAGTAGTGTGTGACTGAAAGTTACTGTAAATATTAGATGTCTGTTATTCAAAATCTGTTGGAAAGGGTCAATGTTATTTGGCAAGTATAAACAGAAGTGTTGATCATATTAATTTGATTGTAGGAGAGATTGTAGAGGAAGAGGAAGAGATGGAAACTGCCAGTGGAACATGACATACAAAGTAAGAAGTTTTGTTTTAATTTGTGTTATAGTAGTGATAATGTTACAAGTCCTAATCATTTTTTGCATAAATATAAGGAAAATTAAGGGATGAAAACATGGATTCAGTAATTGTAAAAGAAAATCGGCTTTTCCTCTTTGTTATCTGATAGACCATGTTTCCAGTGCCTTTATCCTCCACAGTTACCATAGATGGATATATAAATACCCCTGTTAGACCTTAGAAAGATTAGAAAATGTGAGATTTGACATAGCATTTGTCAAGTACAGAGTTCACAATATTGTATCATTGTTTTATCAGTTGCCAAAAATGGTAGGAATAGTTTGTATGTATAAAAACATCAAGATCTTGAATTGTTACATTTAATGAAATAAATCTGATATTATAACATGGTATATTTCAGGTTTGGTTGTCTCCCTTGAAGAAGGAATGCTGGGACTTCATCTTCTGACCTGCTAAAATTTGAAATTGCAGCTAGATTCATATATTTATTAATCTTTTGATATTCTTTATAATTTCAGAAGCAAGAAAAAGGAAATATTTATTATTGGTGCAATCCAGGCTAACTTGTATATAAAAGAACTTTTAATATGCTGAATTTTCGGCTTAAGAATGTAAAATGGACTAGAATTTAGTGCTTATACAGATTATTCATACTTTGGATAATCTTTCTCTGGAGTAGAACCATAATACCATCAGTTTGATTTCTGCATATATCATCTGTAAAGTTATCTCTGCCCTGCCAGATATTGGGACAGGGGCATATAGCATTGCTAGTGTCATTTTGCACATGATTGGTTCCTAAGTTCATTTCTTGAGAACTAAACATAACACAGCAATGAACCTTCATCAGTGAATACATTTCAGGTAGTGCAAACATTTGTACAGTATTTGGGTGACGATGGCCTACATTACATAATTGATTCTCTGGTTCAAATTTGTACTTTGTTCCATTTCTTGGCATAGACAGAAACCTACAGTAGATTCTGCTACATTCCTATCCACATGATGGACGTGAACATTAAACAAAAACCTTATTTTGGGGTTGTCAATAACTAATTCAGCAGTTTCCATTATAACATAAAAGCACTTAAATTGGAAATCAAGCAAGAAATATACATTGACTTTTTACGAAATCAGAGTAGTGTTAAAAATTGTCTGTTTGAGTAATATGAGATTTACGTGTGTTTATTTGCATCATAAAAATCTGATGGAACCAATCGGTTTATATATAAATGAATATGAAGGTTTTCAATTTTTGAGTTTCCTATAAGTGATAGAAAACTAATGCCAGAATGACACATTTATTGATGAAAAGCTAAAATCTTTGAAGTACATGTAATAGATGTTGATAATTGATAGAGAGTCTGGGCAAAATTCAAATTTTATAAGGCTCATAGACCGAATGAAAAGTTTGTTTTGGAGAAACCACATAAAAGATCGGGGCATTTCAAGAGATCTATTGGAATTTGGTACAATTTGTTTGCATCGTACAAAATTAATTCATAGTTTTTCAACAGTATATTTATAATGCAGAAATCAAGTTGATGGTTTGATAATTATGTGTTTTCAACTGAAATAATATGTATTAGATGTTCTATGTTGATAAGAACTGGATACAGAATACACTACACATTAGATTTAAATCAGATTTATTTGTATAAATATTTTGTGAAAAAAATGTAATAAAGGTTGAGAAGCATATGGATTTTGTATTACTGACTTAGTTCATCATCAGTTTGACTATATCTACTTGTCATCAGAGCCTGGGTGGCTGAGTGGTTAAGGTCTCTGACTCATAACCACAAGCCTAACATCGCTGTCACAGGTTCGAGTCCTGCTCATCCCGCTTAAAGTGTTAAGGTCACCAGACACCTTCCCAAGGTCAGGGGTTTCACCGGGTCCGCTTTCTAGCTGTCTGGGCTTTCCTCCCCTGTAAGTCTGGTAGTCAAGAGATAGCTGAAAAATTGCTGAAAGTGACGATAAACCCCCAACAACCCAACCCTCAACTCGTCATCAGTTTGACTATATTAACCACTAAGGAATAGAAACATGGCAGTCATGTCTTATGAAGGGATTGCTACCTTGTATCAATCCTGGAGCAATGGGGTCTAAAAAAATAGTGAGGATAGTTTATTTATTGAGGTCCTTGTTGAAAGAAATCCAAATTATAGAATTGCTTCTACTTTTATCTTCCACCAACAGAGATCTTGTTGTTTGGATTGTTGTCACTTTCAGCCGTTTTTGACCTATAATATGCCTACCAACTCAATGGGGAAGAAAAGCCCATGCAACCGTGCAGTTCAATTGGTAAAACCCCAATCTTGACTATGTTAGTAGTACCTGCAATAGCAGTTAGGAAAATTGTAACGACCCAAATGAGTCTGACACCTAGCAATCCCCCTTTTTGAAGTGAAGGAGATCTGGTAGCAGTTTAAAAAATATGAACTGTAGATGTACATAATGTTCACATTCTTGGGCGGACTGACTTCTACCAGAGTTACTGCCCTTTTGTAATTTGACTGGTCCAAATAGGACCTTCTGAGCTATTTTCATGATATCACTATCCAGAAAGAGTTAATGCCCTTTTGTAATTTGACCTATCGGACCTTTTGAGCTAATTTCATGATGTCATTATCCTGCATCAAGGTTTTCACATTCTCTTCTTCTTTGAAACCACTTGACGAACTGGAAGAATGTTCCTTGGATGGATATCTGCATGTTTCCTGCAGGACAAAATGGTGTCTGATTGGCTGAAATTTTAAAAAATCTTGTTTGAAATGAAATGACAAGTTGCACTCAAACTGGACAGAAATGATTAATAGACAATACTCTTCAAAGTGTCTTCATTTTGGGCCAGTTGGACATTCAGTGTGGCTGCCACAGGGCAGAACAGTCTCAGAAGTGGTCAGTGAATGATCTTTTACAAATTGTAATTTCCATCTTTCATGTCGTCTAACATTCAGTATTGCAAAAGTTTCTTATTGACTGAAATTTCAAAAATCTTGCTGAAGCAATGATGCTGATTAAATAAACTTTACAGCAATGATCAGTGAATGGTTCCCTACAAAGTATCTTCATTTTGTTCTGATTGGACATGCAAACTTGCTGCAACAGGACAAAACAGTTTCTGATTGGCTACAATTTCAAAAATATCTTGTCTAAAACCAGATAGCTTATTGAACTGAAGCTTTACTAGTTGGTGAGTGGATCATTCTCTACAAAGCTTCTTCATTTTGTATTGGTATGGCATCACATATGGGCACCACTGGATGAAACAGTTTCTGTTGAAATATCAAATGTTTTGCCTGTAACCAAGTCATAAACTGTTATAAAGTTGGACTTCCGGTATGCGCACCGGTCAAGATGGAAGCGTGTTTTCTCGCTGAGGGATAAACGAACCTAAACAGTACTGTTATGCCCCTAGAACATTAGTTAAGATATGGCATGAATAGCATGAATCCAGGAAAGGGGAGAGGTAATCAGACGAAGTCAAAACCAGGTGGCAAAATTCATAAATATTTCACCCGTACGTCTAGCATGTCTGACAATAACGACAACTCCGGTAAACAAACAGCCCAAAAAGATATGGAAAGCGAAGGTCAATCAGATATGACGAACAGGGATATAGCAAAACTGATTGAGAGACTTGAGAATAAACTTACGTCAAAATTCGAAGAATTTGAGGGAAAATTCAACACGA
This sequence comes from Lithophaga nigra, assembly GCA_028566555.1. Classification (NCBI taxonomy): domain Eukaryota; kingdom Metazoa; phylum Mollusca; class Bivalvia; order Mytilida; family Mytilidae; genus Lithophaga; species Lithophaga nigra. Next base: position 6,635 of record JAOXYJ010024502.1, read on the forward strand.
GGTTGTTGGAAATAGAAAACAAATTCAAGGATGTTGATGCCATGAAGGAGGCCTTGAAAAATACGAACTCTAGAGTGACCGAGGTAGAAACATCACTTCAGTTTCTGTCCCAGGACAATGACGAAATGAAAGGACAGACAGAGCTTGTGACACAGCTGAAAAACAGAATTGAAAAACTAGAGGCAGACAGACTTTATCAGGAACAAAGGAGTCGGAAATATAATTTGCTGTTCTATGGGATTCCAGAAAGACTTCTACCTGGTAATTCCGGTGAGACAGAGGAGGATACAGAGCGTTCAGTGCGTAACTTCTTTACCAAGGAAATGCTCATTAGTAAGGAAGATATGGAAGCTATTGACTTTGCTAACGCACATCGCATTAGGATACGTCAGAACCAAAGGAAAAATGTGAAACCAGGGTATATTGCGCCGAATCCTATAATAGTGAAATTCCTGAAGTTCAAGGATCGTAACTTTGTGCTGAAACATGCCCGAAACATTGCAAAGGAAAGAAAAATGTCTGTTTGTACTGATTTGCCAACACACCTTAAAATTAAACGTGGTAAACTTGCCAGGATCGCCTATAAGTTGAGACAACAAGGAATGAAGACATATCTAAAGGAAACAAACTCAGATGTTTTCCTGCAATTCCGGAAAAAATCAGAGGATGCGTGGCAAAAATATGAATACGACCCAGATGAGGAAATAACAGACGACGTGGAAGATGAAAATGACGAGAACAATGAAAAATAAAGTTTAATTAATTGCCTATGTTTTTCTCATAATAAACACTGTATTATTATTAATTTCTTTATGTTTTATGACTTCGAATGTTAATATAAATATTGAAAACCAAACAACTGTAAAATGTAAATGCTGCAAATGTCTTTTATATAAAGATTTGGGTTTTCATCTGTAAATATTTAGTTTCACACCCCCCTTTTTATTTCGAAATTTTAGATATAAAATTAAAGGTTAAATCTTTAAAAATAGAGTTGTGTACTGGTCACACAAGGCCGTGTATCCCCAGCACATACTTGAAAGTCACTGTTGCTGTTGCTCCACAGTTTTCTGATGAACTAGTACAACACCTTGTCACAAAGTTTCCTATATTGGAGATTTAATTTACATCTCTATTTGTTTAATGTAAAACACCATTGGCGAGTTAAATTAAAGAACCATTTTGAGGAATTAATATATATACTATAGCTTTTTTGTGGATACAGCTTTTTACCGGTAGCTTTAATTTTTTAACATGAAAATGAATCCAAAATAAATTAAGTTTTATAGTAAAAATAATAACAAAAAAGTTTGTGCATAGACGAACAATTTTCTGGAAATTTGCCATACATTTTCTAAATTTTAATATACAAAAGCCTACATGTATGCACAAAATGTACATGTACATGTACCGTCCAATAAAATCTATAAAGGTAATACATTTACAGATAATAGTTACAAAAAATGTAATTGTGAGCTACCAGGTACAAATGTATGTAGGGACAGTTCTATTATGGTAATGACATGAAATGTATAATGGTTGTACATGTAAATGACTGAAATGTTGTACCTTGGTGCATGGTCTTGCATATTGTATGATTATAACATATATGCTACTATTTTTTAAGTCAAAAAATAAAAGCTTAACGAAGGAAAGTATCATGATAATGTGAGGAAAAAACCACATAAATAAACAACTTTTTTATTTTTACTTCTTGTCCCTGTGCAGAAATAATGAATTGCTAGAGTTATCTCTCTCTAATTGGTAATTTTATATTTATAAGCAGGATAAGGTAATTGCTGTGAAAAGATAGAATGGCTTCTCTTGAGGAGTTAAAGATAATAATTGCACTGTAAAGATTTTATATTATTTTTCTGTCTTGGACAGAAAAGATGAAGTGCTAGAGTTATCTCTCTTTCAGTAGTTTCTTTTTTTCTTGAGATGCATTCTTAACTAATGAGTAAAAATCATACACCTCTTAATTTTGAAAGTATTAATAAGAATGAATTTCAAGATTTATAGTACCGTATATACATTGTATATATTTATTCAACTAAAAAAGGGAAGGATAATTTCAGGAAAACTTTTTTTGAGTTGAAGTGAATTGTTGTATTTATCAGATCCATTTCTTTCTCGCTCTCTCTATTTTTTAGAAGCTGTTTTTTAATAACAGAGTACAAGTATTAAATATTAAAAAATGGTGGCATAATATGGGCCGACATTTGGTTGTGACCAAAAATTATATTATAAGATACATTTATGTGAAAATACAAAATTTACAAAAAGGGGCATAAACATATACTAAATTGATCATTGATATGAATATGTGTATACTGGAACACTTGTTTTGTTTTATGTATGATTGTTTGCGTGAGAGTAGAATGACATGTATTTTGATGTTACAATTTTTCTTAAATGGTGGATAGAATAAAAATTTTGAGTGTTAACTGTCGAGGTTTAGGGGATAAAGTTAAGCGAAATGATGTATTTAAATTTCTCAGGGAAAAAAAATGTTCAATATATTGTTTACAAGACACTCATTTTGAGAACAAAGATTTAAAATATATAAGAGCACAATGGGGTTATGATATCTATCTCAGTGGTGGTACCTCTATGTCAAGAGGTGTAGCTGTTCTTTTTAGTAATAGTTTTGAATTCAAGGTTTTAAAAGAGAGAGCAGATGGTGATGGAAATTTCATTATTCTTGAAATAGAAATTGCCAAAAAGTTTACATTAACTCTAGTTAACATCTATGGTCCAAACCAAGATAATCCAAATTTTTATATAAATTTAATAAAAGAGGTTGATAATTTTCAAACCGATTTTACAATTTTCTGTGGTGACTGGAATCTTATACAAGATGTAAATTTAGATTGTTATAATTATCTTAATCTAAATAACCCTAAAGCAAGAGATGAAGTATTAAGGTTTAAGGAGCAACTTAATCTGCAAGATCCTTGGAGAGTAAAATATTCGTCACTTAAAAGATTTACCTGGTTTAAAAAAAACCCTATTAAAAAAGCCCGTTTAGATTTTTTCCTTGTATCCGAAGAACTCATGTCTTTGGTAGGTAAAGTTGACATAAGTCCAGGTTACAGAACAGATCACTCTTTCATTGAATTAGAATTGAAAATCTCAGATTTTATAAAAGGAAGAGGATTCTGGAAATTTAACAATCAGCTGCTAAAAAATAAAGAATATGTTTTGAAAATTAAAGATATAATTTCTGATGTTAAGCAAAAATATGCAGCTCTCCCATACAGTAGAGAGGCAATTAATGATATTGACAATAAAGATATTGAATTTACTATTACTGATCAAATGTTTTTAGAACTTATCTTACTAGAAATAAGGGGCATGTCAATTCCTTTTTCTGCTAAAATTAAGAGAGAAAAGAAAGAAAAAGAAATGTCTTTGAACAGACAAATAAAACTTTTAGAGGAATTGATTACCAAGAAACACTCTGATCTTGTCTCTGAAATACTATCAGAAACTAAATTAGAGCTTGAACAAATAAGAAAAGAAAATTTAAAGGGTTCAGCTCTAAGATCTAGAGCGAATTGGATTGAAAATGGCGAAAAACCATCAAAATATTTCTGTGCATTGGAAAGACGTAATTATGTAAATAAAACTTTAATAGAAGTAATAAATTCAAGAGGTGAAAAAATAGTACAACAGGATCTAATTTTGAAAGAAATAAAGGTATTTTACAATAATCTTTATAAAAGTAAAGATGAGACTCTGTCTACTGTAGATCTAGATGTCACATTGAATTCATATAATATACCTAAACTAAATAAAATAGAAGCAGAATCCCTTGAAGGTGAAATAACTTATAAAGAAGCTACAGAAACTTTAAAAAATATGAAAAATGACAAGTCACCAGGTTCAGATGGATATACAGCTGAATTTTTTAAATTCTTTTGGCGAGATCTTGGTCATTTTGTTGTTCGCTCTTTCAATTATGGACTTAAATATAAAAAACTCTCAATTACTCAACGACAAGGGGTTATCACCATTCTACCTAAAGGAGATAAACCTAGAGAGTTCCTAAAAAATTGGCGCCCTATATCTCTGTTAAACATAACATATAAAATATTATCTGGATGCCTGGCAAAGAGACTAAAAACAGTTTTAGATAAGTTAATTCACGAAAATCAAAAAGGATTTTTAAAAGGCAGATATATAGGAGAAAATACAAGATTAGTTTATGATATATTGCACTCTACAGAAGAGTGGATGATCCCTGGATTACTTTTACTAATTGACTTTGAAAAAGCCTTTGACTCAGTGTCCTGGAGATTTTTATACCAGGTTTTAAAATTTTTCAACTTTAGTGATAGTTTTATAGATTATATTAAAATTTTAAACAATGAAATTAATCTATGTGTTCTACAATGTGGCATATTTTCTGAATTTTTCTGTATTGGTAGGGGATGTAGGCAAGGTGACCCCATATCTCCCTATCTTTTTTTGTTATGTGTTGAAATTATGGGTATTTTGATCAGGAATAATAAAGATATAAAAGGCATTAATATCAAGAATAAGGAATATAGACTTTTTCAATATGCAGATGACACAGGAATCTTCCTTGATGGGTCTGAAAAAAGTTTGAAAAAAACATTAGATTTGTTAGAACAATTTGCAAAGTACTCTGGTTTAACACCAAACTTTGATAAAACTAAAGCAATATGGATTGGATCTAAAATTCACAGCAATGAAAGATTGTGTAAGGATAAGAAATTAAGTTGGACTGATGAGCCATTTGATATTTTAGGAATAACATTTGATACCAATCTAGATGAAATTGAAAAGCTGAATTTTGAAAAAAAACTAAGACAAGTTGAAAAACAAATCAAAGAATGGGAAAAGCGAAATATTACTGTTTTAGGTAAAATTACAGTTGTTAAAACCTTGCTGATTCCAATATTTACACATCTATTCATAGCAATTCCTAACCCAAGTCTTGTTTTCATTAAAAAGTTAGAGAGTATTTTATATAGATATATTTGGAACGGCAATGATAAAATTGCAAGAAACTTGATGGTTCAGGATTTTCCTGATGGAGGATGCAGTATGGTTCATTTGGAATCCTTTGTTAAATCACTGAAAATTACATGGATAAGAAGAATTTTTAATAGTGTATCATCATGGAAGGATCTGTTGTTAAGTCATACAGAACTTTGTTTAAGGAAAATAGCATTATTTGGTGATCATTATGCTATTGAGCTTGGGGCTAAATGTAGTAATAAATTTTGGAAAGAAGTTTTTGAGTCATTTGCCAAGTTTCAACAACTAAATAAAGATGATACTATAGAGAACATTCTTAAAAAACCCATTTGGAAGAATTCTGATATAAAAATTAATAACAAAACTGTATTTTATAACAGTTGGTTTATTAAAGGTTTACATTGGGTTGGTGACCTTTTTGATCAAAACGGTCAGTTTTTTCAGTATCAAGAATTCTGTGACTTTTATAGTATAACACCTCCATTAACTATATTCTATGGGATAAAAAGTGCAATCCTTAATAGATGGCCTAGTCTTCGACAATTCGACACAGTTAACATACCTTTGCGGCCATTTATTCCTTTAAATATTGAAAAAATAATATTATATGAAAAGGGAGCCAATATGTTTTACAAATCATTTATTAAGGATATCAGGACACCACAGAAATTTAAAGATAAATGGGCAAATTCATTAAATATAGTAGATCTAGATTGGAAATCAATACATAAATACAATTTTAGATTAACTAAGGATACTAAATTGCAATGGTTTCAGTTTAGAATAATCCATAGAATTTTAGCAACAAACAGATATTTATCAATAATTAAAATTAGGAATGATCCTATCTGCTCTTTCTGTAATGTTGAAGAAGAAACAATTGCTCACT
>JAOXYJ010024612.1:0-12533 GCA_028566555.1 Lithophaga nigra
CAGTAAACTCACATACTTTTTTTTTGGCCTAAACACCGTTTGAAAGGAATTTATTTGAGTATAAATGGAACCAAGTCACTCACAAACGATATGGTCCCGTTTATACTCAAATAAATTCCTTTCAAACGGTGTTTAATCCTTATAATTCTTTTAATTTGGTGATAAGTAGTTAAATTCCCATCTATTTAGTGCCAACAACACGTTTCTGTTCCTTTTGATTGTCTTGGCGTATGAATTTATATGGTGAATTAGAACGTAGTCCGGTCAACATCGTTTATCAAAAAATAAATGACCTCAGAAAATGCTACCGGAAGTCAATCCAGCCAAGCGTATTTCCAAATATGCTAATCATATAAGAATTATTCAAGATTAACTGTTTTCTAAGGAACAGAAATGTCTTACATAATCAGAATGGTCTATCTGCAGGCCTCTTGCTGGTATATAATGTGGAATAATGTCATCAGATTCCATCTTGTCTGGAGTTTCAACTTCTTTTTCCCCTTCAAAAGAAATAGATATCAATTAGAGTAAACAGTTCTATAAATAATTAAATGTAATACATTGTACATGATGGGCATAAGGAGTTAATCTATTTTAGTTACAAATACAACAATGCATGAATAAGGAAAGAAAAAGAGTTTCCCATAACATGATATTTCAAAACATGGTGTCTTTTTTCTTCTTGCTGAAATTCATAATTCATTTGGTCCTTCCCAAATTCATGTCAATTCTGGCATATACCTTAAACAAAATTATAGCCAATTGTATTGTTTACAAGGATGAAGTTGAAAAATGTTTCAATGCAGATAAACCTTTATGTTTATGTTTAAATGTTGAAACTGTAATATTTAAGGAGCACATGGCACACTTCAATCAATAAAAAGGGTTCCTTTAGAATTTTTTAACCATAAAAAAGGGTCGGCTAGGTTACCAGAAATTTTTTAACAATGTATGAATATAAAATTTTAAAAGTAGAAACATTTAAGGAAAAAATAATACATAAATAAAACTTTCTTAGCCATTTTTGCACATATCATTTTATTATTTAAGTTTCATTTTAAATATTAAATCTGCATAATTATATTACCTTTGTGAATCTAATTAATAAAAGAACTTATTTCATTCATTTAAAAATAAAAAAAACTACAGCCAGTTTCTGATGTTTGGATACAAATACAGCCTCATAGTCAAAATAGTGTGCTTCCTAATTCACTTGAAGAAAAAATTATCAGTTTGTTTTGTATTTGTTTTTTGTTCTGGAGGAAGGCCATGTTTTTATAAGATAAATATGTGTTCTTTAGACACTCTTAACTTAAATGACTAGCTATATATACATAATTGTCTAAATTAAAAAAAACGAACCAGGTCCAAAAAAAGACATGAAAGCCTAGATTTTTTTTATCGACCTCAATGAGATGATTTACCTACCATCATTTGTAAGTTGCCTTATTTTCTCAAGAAGGGCCTGGTTGTCCCTTTGCGCTTGAGTCAAGGCCTCATTTAAGGATTCGATTTGGGTGGTTTTTTCATAACATAAAACACACTCTGATGCACTGCCATTCAGACAATCTGATGAATCATTCACATCGGGTTCACTTTCTTCATTATCTGCGGAATTCAGAGTCTGCAGTGCCGAGGACATACAGGATGAGGTGGATGATGGATCTGGATAAGAATTTGACAGTGGTGGATACACAGGAAGTAACTGAGGCTCACTAAGTGCAGGTCTTAAGTTGTAAAGATTAGGGGGGTATCTTGGGTTTGGCATGCTGCTTTCAGTCATAAAAGGAACAGGCACTGTATTAACATTGGAAGGAAAAGGTGAAACAGCAACATATTGATTGGGGTTTGTTAAAGTGCTGTAAGCCATGCTGGATTTGAAAGCGCCATTAGGCATGCCACTATTGAGAGGGGGGTTAGGCATTCTGTTATAAAGAGGGGGGTTAGGCATGCTGCTATTGATAGGGGGATAAGGCATGCTGCTGTGGAGAGGGGGGTTTGACATGCTGCTATTGAAAGGGGGGTTAGACATGCTGCTATTGAGAGGGGGGTTAGGCATGCTGCTGTTGCGAGGGGGGTTAGACATGCTGCTGTTGAGAGGAGGGTTAGGCATGCTGCTATTGAGAGGGGGGTTAGGCATGCCGCTAGAAGGGGAACTAGGCATGCTGCTATTGGTATTAGGCGTGCTGGTTTTGGGAGGTATGTCGATGCTTGTTGAGGAAGATGTGTTAGAAAGACTTGATGTGCTTGGAGTGTTAGGCATTTTAACATCTTTCATGCTTACATTTACAGAGGCATGCTCAACGATCCATCCCTCTGCCTCTTCCATGGCTGCTAATCTACTTTGCATTTTTCTCCTTTTGAAGTTCTGAAAATAAAGGCAAAACTCTGGCATAAAAGTACAAACATTCTGGATCCATATTTACACAAGTAAAAAGGCAAGAATTATTATGGACCTATTTAAAGGCTTAAAATACATACTGTCAAGTAAGTCAACATATTAATGATGTCTATCACTACAGACCAGCATTTGTAATACTTGTTCAGAAATGTATGGACAACACATAGAAAATAATAATTGCACAATCATTAAGTGAAAATCATCATTAGAGCCTTATTAATTGAAAACAAACTGATCCTAGCTTATTACATAATTATGAAAAAAACTTGTACTGGTCTGCATTAATGTGATTTAAAAAATAGAGAGACAAGATATGGTGTAAATGCAACAGAGAACACACTCCATCCACTTTATGGAACTCAATTAAGAAACTAGAGGTCATCAACCTCCAACAAGGCTGGAATCCCACTCTTTAGGATGATATCTAGTAGAATGCCCCATTATAATGTCAGCTTTAATTTTACACTTACTTAAATCTACAATTAAAAAAACTAACCCTCTTTTGTTTTCTTCATAGCTGGAATTGTCTCCTTTTCCTCTTTTCTCTTCTTAGCTGGAACTGTCTCCTTTTCCTCTTTGCTCTTCTTAGCTGGAACTGTCTCCTTTTCCTCTTTGCCGGATTTGTCTCCTTTTCCTCTTTTCTCTTTTTAGCTGCATTGCCTACATCAAATTTTTTAAATGCTTCTTACATGTATATTCAATACTGACATAATTCACATCTATACTAAATATGTGTGATCTGACTACTGAGGCAATTTAATTTAAATGTGTAACTTTGAAATAAAAACCTTATGTTGAATTTCAAATACTGTGAAAGTGCTATTGTTAGTTGGGTTCTGTTTTTATGAGTTTCATTGTTCACTATAACTACAAAATTAAGAACCCAACTAATGCATATTTTCCTACGAGTTTCTATGGAAAAAACTTAAGAATTAAAAGCCACTATTCAAGAACCAAAACATTGTTTATAGAATTGACAAAGATTGGTGCCTACAAAATAAAAGTTATTCCACAGTATTATTCTGAAAAGAAAAATTTAGTAAGTATGATAACAATCAGTACTGGTCTGGAACAGTTTGAAAAAAACAGAAAATACATGCGATCCTTTTTTTTTTTTTGTTTTTGAAAAAACTCTTTTGGTTGGTCAACTGACAGGAACGATACATATTTTTCTATTTGGACTAAAAAAATCAACGCATCTTTCTTTTTACATGTATCAGCTCCTCTTTGGATTAATACTTATTTAGATTTCAAAAACAGTATGTAATATTTTGTGAAATACACATCAATTGTTTATATACCTTTTGACTGCTCTTTTGTCTCCTTTGAGGTTTCCATTTTATCAGTCTCTTCAACATCAACCTCAAAATCAGCATAGACTTTGGTTTTTGACAGTCTTTTTTTTTGTCTGTGGTTGAAAAAAAACATAGTTAATCAAAGTGCTATAATGTGTTCATTTATATTCCTCATTAGCACCATGCAACTTAAAAAATCTTTGCACATTTTGCCAAATTGGACACAGTAAATGTCTCGCCTAATAATACAAATTAAAGAGGGACCAACCTACAATAATTACAATGTTGATATCTCACTTCTGCTACTTTGTTACAAGTGTGACATAAATAAAATTAGTCTTTTTTTAACCCCCCCCCAATCCCTGCTCCTATGCAACCTTAAACAGACATAATTATTTCCTTGATGGTACTGTTTTATACAAAGATCAACTTAGGCAGCAACCATATATTTTTTTTGGGGGGGGTATGGATTTTTTTTTGTAAAAAATAAAATCATTTCTCAATTTAGGTGAAAAAAAAAAATTTTGTTTTTGGTCGTGTGAAAAAAATTGTTTTACCCTCAACTGTCACTATATGTAATGCTAAGGCCAAAAAGAAAAATATGTGTTTACTGTAACATATTGGGTGCAATTGTGCATTTCATTGAAGACATGGTGTAGATAAGTGTTTTAAAAAGCCTATTTCATCTAATTAAGACTAGCATCAACAAAATTCCCTATTTGAAAGAAGATTCCCTCACTAAAATTAGATTACTTCACAAAAAAGAAGTGATAAATTTTTGTGATAAACAGTGTTAGGGTCGGGAGCAAAAAAATAGGGACGGTCGAGTGACAGTAAACTCACATACTTTTTTTGGCCTAAAGTAGGAATAAAAAACATTGATTTAGATATGTCGTGAAAAATTTTTTTTCACCAAAGGCAAATAAAATTGTCGCGACAAAAAATCAATAACCCCAAAAAATCAAATGTTTGCTGCCTTAGCTGATAGCTCTGCATTATTAATTTAATTTAATGACAATTGCAAGTTTAAATAGTTGAGGCAAACACTCAAAACTTACCTTTTTGTTTTGGCTCTGTCTTCTAAAAGCATCACACTTGTCTGCTAATCTATATAGTTGCTCCTCATCTTGACCTTTAAAAAAAAGGTTTTTATGTATTGTCTTTTAGATACATGTACATGTTCATTGATGGATTGGTTTAGGTTGTTAAAATGAGTCAGTTTTATCTGAATGAGATGTTAATTTATATGGAACATGTAGATACAAATAAATCCATTTATATGACCAGTTAATACTTGTTTATTTACAATGCATTTATTTTGGAAATGCATGTTTGCTAGATGCTTAATAAACTGTATGACATGGTATTGGCATATTTTAATTGTTGGAATTATGTTCCAGTTAAGTTGCTACTTTCTGTGTTCAATCACAGTAAAAATGAATGATTTACTGCCTGTCCAGCTTACATACATTGTAAATTAACTGACAAAAATGTCATTAATTTGTACTGCAATTATATTTTGTTTTCGTACGGCAAATTAATGACAAGCCCCTGAAAAATTTTAGGATTACATGTACATGTATTTTTTGCATGAAATACATCTTTATCTCGGAGGATTTCAGGAAAGGCTTCAATGCACCATGCATCAACACCAAGCAAAGGGTCTCTTTACAATCATATAATATGATTTTCGTCTCTAGGAAATGACCATTTGATTCTGAGAAAGGAGGTACGTTGGATATACATATTCTTTACAATCTTTAAACGGAAGCGAGGTCAGAATTATTATATCAATTAACTATCAAGTTTATTTTTAACCAATATCATGCTGAATTTGGGTATGTATGCTCGAGTCTGATTGCTCTATATTTGTTATGGATTTTATAAAGTTGTTTTACAAATAAAATTAACTGAAGAACTCCCCCCTCCGCCCCCCCCCCCAAAAAAAAAATCAAATGGTCGTCCCTTTCAGCCTTTTATTTCATCTTTCGGTCGCCCAAAGGAATATTACCTCTATAAATCAATACTACTCTATATTTATCGCTCCCATACATGGCCTCGCATTTTTGGCCATGGACATCGGACTGCAACTCCGACACTGTGATGTTTACCAGGTCAGTCCTGGTTACAACACCAAAACTGTCGTCATCCCAGTAAACCAGGAAATAATTTCCATTTGTCGAGGGCTGGATTTTCATTTTATCTGCTATTTCGTAAACCTCGTCTCTTATGGTTGACTCCATTTTACAGCGCAGTCTGGAAATTTAAAACGAGCGCCAAAACATTCACACTTCCGCTTCCGTATTGCTTAATCATTTTGATCCTGATCGTTGACGCGCTTTATGATATGGATTATGGAAACTTGTTAACGGTGTTTTTAAATTACACCGAGCCAGTTTACCATACAAAAGAAAAAAAACCCTGAACAGTTGAATTAGCACAAAATTCTGAATTATGAAGCGATCATTCACAAGTAAGTTATCAACCATGTAATCAAATACACCAAAATACTTGAAAAAGAATGACAGAACGTAGCATGTATAGTCACTATAACAGAGTTGCTGAAATATTTTACTGGTTCTCTGTCGGACTTTCGGTCCAACATACAAATCAGTTCCTGTCGGTCCTATGCAATATTTGGCAGGCCCAATGTTTAAACAGACCTTGGTATGAATGAGGTAAATTATCGCTTAATCGTGAGAATGAGTGATGCATATGGTATATATTCCGTTTTTAGACCCAATTTCACTCAATATGATTTCTCCAGTTCGCAGTCTAACCAAACAGAAAACACCCGAGAGATGGTAAATACAATAATTCAGAATATATTGCGATACAGCTAAATACCGTAAAGTTGAATTTGATAAATTGTGTCTGATTGCGTGCACTTGTAATGCTGAAAAAACATGCACTGCATGCATGCAGTCATTTGACACAACAATGTTTGAAGAAGATCATGTGTAAAATATCAAAAAGCATTTATTTTCTTAACATAGGTTATCAACCATGAACACTGGCTGCCGGCCATTCGAGCCGACAATAATAAAAAAATGTTGCAGTAGTCGGACCCTTAAAAAACATGCTCCGTCGGTCTGAAGGTCCGACGGATTTCAGCAACTCTGTTATAACAGGTGTGTGTGATTTCTTTGTGCATTATTTTGGTTACTGGATAAAAATACAATTCATACAATGTATTAAAATTTTCTCATGCATACCAAAAGTGAGAAGCATCTTGTAATAACACAAAATACTCTTTATTGTTTTTTAGAGTTTTGATTCATAATGTTATATTAAGGTACTTTATTTTCTTAATTTGCATCTACAAATATAGTGTGAAAATGTGAATGACATGAATTTCTATCAAAACATTCTTTCATATATTCAATTACAGACACAAAATTTCCAGCTGTAAGACCTAGAAGATACAATGAAAGAATAAAACTTTTGAAACATGAGGTAAATATTGCATATAAAATGGTTAATAGATCTGTATATATACATATGGATTTAAAAACAAAAGAGAAAAGTTAAACAGGGTAAAATTAGACTAATACACTACATGTACATTGTGTACAAGATTTTGAACAATTGTTTTTATGTATAGCCCGTATGGCCTGAAAGGGAATTTGCACTTTTGCATTCACTTTTAATCAGTTGACTTATCACAATTTCGTGCCTAAAAATTCTCGAAATTACCAAAACTTGATCAAATGATCATTTGGTGGTATTTTTCCAATTAGCTGCAATAATGTAGCTCCTGTGACAAACTTGTGTCTTGTCGCAGCTACATTTTGTACAACAGGGTTCCATTACTCGCAATAGAGCAGAAGTAAATTTCTTGTCAAGGTGAAAATGGTGCATATGTGCGCTTCAACAACTTGAAAATAATTATGGAATACATATTTTAGATGAATTTATTAATTTGTTTTACTTAAATAACATTTCTTTGTCGTTGAAAGATCGATTATTATGGATTTAATATTATCACATATACGTGTATCTAAATTATTTCTAAATGTCCTTAAATAGTTCATAACAATCAATGACATCTATTAAATTAACACTTTTAGTTTTGAAATCTAGAATAAATCGTGCAACGTCAAATCTGATTATCAGTTTCAGCCTGCTCCGAGAAAGGGGACCCTGTTGTAGCTTTGCTGAGACACACGTTTGTCATAGGAGCTACATTACTACAGCTATTTTCCAATATCCAAGATCTCCAACCAATATGACTGCCAGGATAAAAACAGAAACGAGGGGAGGGGATGAAATGGAAAATTTAGTTTAAAATCTTCTTGACTTTATTGATGCAATCATGAAGCAAGTGTGGATTACTGATTCCTGGGATACAGACTCAGTTTTTATGCCCCCGCCGATAGGCGTCGGGGGCATTAAGTTTTACCTTCGTCCGTCTGTACATCCGTCCGTACGTTCACATATATTTTCGTCAGCTAAAACTCGGAAACCACCTATGGGAATGATTTGAAATTTGATATGTAGCTTCAACATCATGAGTTGTATCGTGTATGCGACTTTCATGGATGTCGCATGTCAATTTCCTGTTTACCGGACTTAAAATTATTTTTGTATATTTTAAAAACTATTCAGATGGTAAATTTGTATACCTATATCTGATATGCAATACTGAAGCTTTGAATTTTTTTTAATATGGTAAAGTTTTATGATGTGATACAGCGTATTTGATATGCAACTTGATTTACAATTAATGTACTTTTAGGATGAAAGCCAAAAAGATGACAGTACAGATAATCAAACTACTGATCATGATTATTCATATGAAAATCCTGATACTTCCATTGAGGTTGATAATGACTCGTGTGCAAATACCAGCTATCTCAATAATCAAGAAGAGAGAGAAATCACAGAAGATGCATCTTGTCATTTAGACAGTTTTGAGAGACCCTGTACTAGTAAAACTCAAAACTCATCTGAATTTGATGTAAGTGAGACAGATTTGGAACGGTTAATATGTGACATCAGTTGTGCACCGGAAAGTTTGAGCCTGCATGACATGAGTTATGAAGAAAACTTAACTGGATACCTCGATTTTGATGAACTAATCAATGAAAATGATGAAATAGAAAATGACTCAGATTCTGAGGAATATGGCAATGACTTTTCTGGTGAAGAGGACAGTTGCACAAATGCAATGCAAACAATCTACCATGGTCATGATATGCCAGTGTGGGTCAGCATGATAATGGTGTTGCTGCACATGATTACCAATTTAGTCTCAAAACTTGAGATAGAAAGTATTCTGATAATGATATCTGCTCACTGTCTTGAACCTCATCCTGGATTAAGAAGTTTGTACCATTTTAAGAAACATTTCGCATCTCTTTCTTCTCCACTAAAGAAACACTTTTATTGTGTGAGCTGCTTAGCTTGTGTAGATCAAGATGCTCAAGTGTGCACAAATCGAAGCTGTTCAAAAAATTTGTCTAACCCTAAATCGAAGACATATTTTATTGAACTTCTAATTAAGGAACAGTTAAAAGTATTATTTAACAGACATAATTTCCCTGATTTGCTTAGAGAAAGATTTAAAAGAAATACAAATTTAACTAACATTAGAGACATATATGATGGACAAGCATATAAAGCATTTTCCAAAAAAGATGGATTATTGTCAGAGGAATTTCCAAACAACATTTCATTTGTTTTGAACACTGATGGAGTTGCCATTTTTAAAAGTTCAAAATTTTCCATATGGCCTATATATTTGATGATTAATGAACTTCCATACAAAAACCGTAAACAAGTCGAAAACATGATTCTCGCTGGATTATGGTTTGGCGATTGTAAACCACTTATGTCAACCTTTCTGAAACCTATATATCAATCATTAAGAGAATTGGAAGAAACTGGAATAACTATTTCAGTTGGGGAAAACATCATTAATGTCAAAGCAGTTTTAATTTGTATAGCAGCAGATCTTCCTGCAAAAAGTCTTCTTATGAACATGAATCAATTTAATGGGGTATACAGCTGTAGCAAATGCTTAGAAAAAGGTCAAACTTTTAAGACTGTAAAAGGTGGTTCAGTTCACATATTTCCTTTTCAAAAGAATGATGGAACAGGAGAAAATTTAAGAACAACGTCGGCCTGTATTCATGATGCCATCAACGCAAGGGATACAAAAAGCACAACTAATGGAATCAAGGGGCCATCATTTCTAATGGGATTGAAAACATATGATTATGTTGAAGGTGCAAGCATAGACTACATGCATGGTGTTCTTTTAGGGGTCACAAAATTGTTAAAAAAACTGTGGATCACATCACCATTTAGTAAGGAAGACTTCTCATTGGCAGAATATGCAGATGTAATTGATCAACGTTTAATTTCCATTAAACCGCCAAAGTTTATAACACGTGTACCACGTTCAATAAGTTCACATTTTAAATACTGGAAAGCATCTGAACTTCGTTCATGGTTATTTTTCTACGCACTGCCAGTTTTGAATGATTTGATGGAGGACAGCTATTTTCTACATTTTGCAGCTTTTGTTGAAGCCTTGAATTACTTGTGTGGTGACAACATACCGTTGGACTCGATAGACCGAAGTGAAATGCTTCTGAAGTACTTTGTTATGATGTTTTCATCATTATATGGGGAAAGATTTATGACACTTAATATACATCAGCTGTTACACTTACCTGAATGTGTATGTAAACTTGGACCCCTCTGGGCATACTCATGCTTTTCATTTGAAAATGCTAATGGTGAACTTAACAAATTGTTTCATGGAACTCAAAACATAGACATACAGATTTTGAGTTCAGTTAATATCATTCACCATTTACTATCTTTATTAGAGTCTTTACCAGACAAATATAAGGATACTTTTCAAAAACTTTATCCTGGTAGAATGACCAAATCAGTGAACAGTTTTCACATTCAATTTCTTGGAAGGAAGTATAGAAAGGAATTACCCCAATATGTACTAGAAAAACTGTTACCTTTACTTGGGATGGGTCCTCTAAATATGGACTTTTACAATCGACTTATTTTTCGAGGACAAGTTTTTCATTCTAAAGAATATGAAAGAGTAACAAAAAGAAATTCATTTACTGTGAAATACTTTTGTCCTGATACAAAAATGATGCAATATGGATTTATACAGTACTTCGGTGTGCAAAACATTTTAAATGAATCAGCAAGTACCACTCAGTCTTTTGCATTTGTGACACCTGTAGAGAAATTAGGACCAATTACAAGGAACCTATCTATAAGTAATGCATTGAAAATAAATGTACCTCATATTCACCCTTGTAGCAGTATATCATCTAGAATTAGTATTGTAAAACTTGAAAATATAATGTGTATATGTACTTATGTATCATTTCAAGATGGGGAAAGTGGGTATGTATGTGAGCCAGCCAATGTATTTGAAGTTGACTAAGATGAATAGAATTGTCATGAGCATTAAATAGTAGCTAGGTTATTGTTAACTTATACATGTATTTACATTGTACAATTATAGCTATTACGCATTTTTTTTTTACTTTATACAAATCAAACTACATTTATATTAATATAGGTATCAGGAGTGAGAATTGTATATTGCACCTTATCAGCTTGGACTTACTGAAGTTAATTAATTTCAAAATTTAGACCACTCCAAATTAATTACTAGTTCTAGTTCTTCGGATTCGCTTGCTCCTAAAATCATAGATTCAAAAGTTCAAAAAAAACTTTACTCGCTTCATTTTTTATCACATTTTAGAAAATTATCAATTTTCCTACATATTTAATAAAACATATTCATGCTCTCCTAAAAATAAAAAATACAAAAAGGACGAAAAAAATAAACTGCATCAATTTTGAAGCTTTCGCTTCATATTTTACCTTTTTGAGAAAAAAAATTAAAATCAAAATTTTCGTACTTAATTTTATCATAAAAGATTCGAAGAACTAGAAATTAATTTGGAGTGGCCTAATAAAGATAAATGAGTCTCTTTATTCAATAATTCAATTTTTATTGTACTTACCTTACCAAAGATATTTATTTGCAGCAGTAACAGTAAAAAGCTACACATAGGCATTTTAAAAATCAAACTTTGTTTCAGTTGCGAAGAGTTTCAAAGTTGTTGAAGAATATGTCATAAAAAATAATTTGTTGAAAATAAACTAATTCCAAAACTAACTTTATGTTTTGACTTGTTCAAGTATAATTTTTGTCAGTTTCACATCAAGTATGTCACAGCTACATGTACAAATAATTTATGCATGCAACAGTTAATTCATGTACAACAAGAAAAACGTCTTGCAACTTTGCTGCAAGCTTTTTCCAATAATATGGTTTGAAGAAAAACTTCTTGCAACTTTCTTGCAAACACATTTGGCTAATATTTGGAGATGAAGTTATTGCAAAGTTCTTGCAAACGATACCTTCTAATATTTTTTTCCTGCAAAGAAGCTGCAAACTAAAACTTTCTTGCAAATTTGCAGCAATTTTATGGTGAACAAAACTTGTTTGCAGTAAGTTTGCAAGAACTTTGCAGCTAGCTGCAAACACCTGCAAACTTCCTGCAAACAGTTCTTGCAAACAAAATTGAAAACAATATTGCTGCAAACTTTTCATTTCTGTAAGGGTCCTCATCACCATATTGGAAAGACTTCCAGAAATTTTAAATTATTTTTTCCACAAGAAAACCGACCACAGCAGCAGCAGCCACGTATAAACCCCGTAATTATAAGAAGAAGATCAAATAGAGTGTCTGTCTCTCCACAAAGACTTGCCTATCCTTGAAAAAATCATTAATTTCCAAAGATGAGGATATATTTTATTTAATAAATATGTTTGGTGAATG
>JAOXYJ010024722.1:0-12531 GCA_028566555.1 Lithophaga nigra
GAAAAAACGTTACCAGATATATAATAGTAAAATTGAAATTATACGGCAAACTATCATAAAAATGTGGCTTTTTTTTATCTTGGAAGTACATGAAATATATAAAGTGATCAAAGCTATCAATATATTGCTCAAAGAAGCTGCCACGTAGAGGAATTTTTTATTTTTAAAGTAGCACTTCCTATACAAATGATGTTTGAAATCAAATCAAATATCGGAAATTTGAATTTTTATTTTTGAGCATTTTTTTGGTTATATTAGAGATACCTGTATTATATTTAATATTTAACAACGTGACTCTAAAATTAACAGTGGTAAAGATCTGTTTACTACGGCTAAAGTGTCACCTGTAGAACTCAATTTGCGACAGTAGAATAATTATTTGACGTCATCCAGTATTCAAATCCGCAGTAATATCATGAGTACGTGAAAATTGCATATTTATGTTTACAGATTTTGTATGTTCTCAGAAATGGTATAATAAAGTCTTGAAAAACACAGGCAAATATTGCACTTGTCCTCCACCATGTAGGTATGTACAGTGCACATAAACTAATTTATATACAGATACTAGGTGCTGACAAAACCCTCCCAAAGTGAACCCTACAAGAACCTATCGTAATGAGTACATAAAAGTTAACGTGATTATTATTAGCTTTCAAGTTTAATTAGGTAAAAATGCCTTGACAAAACATCAAGCAACACTTACAAAATCCAGTTAATTTCTTCAGACACAATGACAAAACAAGTTTAAGTTTGTGGCCGTCAAGAGAACTGCTACAATTGAACTGGTCAGGAGGACAGCTGTATTGAACTGTTAGGAAGACACATCAAGGCTCTCCGTTCGCCGCTTTTAGGACTTACATGTATCAACTGCTGTTATAATATACTACGAACAAAATAAAATAATGTTTGTTTTTTTCTATTCGAATTAAAAGCATGAAAATAACCACCTCAATGTAACAGCCTCAAATGCGAAATATTTACATTTATTTTCTTACTGGCCGATCAAAGATGTTTTCCACCCTGTATCTTTTGCGGCTCTAGGAAGAGCATTATACGTTGTTTTTATTCTGACAATTTATAAAGTGGCAATTTTGAAGTATATATTTGATCATGACGACACTTTTTTTGAGTGCTAAGAACTAAAGTAATGGTAGCCAGAATATATGTTGTAACAGCATCACGTTAACTTGGACGGGATGCCCTAACAAATGAGAGAGCTGTCATACCCTGACTTCCAAATCATCCTGTCATTATGAAACGTTTTCAAGCTTACTTGGCAGCCTCCGAGTACAACAATGAGAATTATTTTTAAAAAGTATTTTAGACCTCACGACAGGTAAATAATATACTCTGAGAATTCTTGTTTCTAGAGATTTCATATTATCCCTAGGGACAGAAAACTGTTGCCTTTCTTTTGGGGCGTAAGATGTGTTTTTCATTTTATTAGAATATATTATAAGAGCGGCATAAAATACAGTTACATTAAAGCTATTGACATTAGATAGAATTTAATGAAAGAAGACATTATAGATGAAAAATTGCAAAACGATCAAAGCAAGAAATTCATTGATTAAAAAATATTTTAAATAAATGTATATTATATTTATCGGAAATCACTCATATTAATATTCATTTGTTTATGTATAAAATTAATAATGTAATGTTATTTCAGCATTCGTATGTACATGTATACTATTTAATTCATTTCTCGACCTTTCTCATTAACAGAGAAAATGTGTACACGACATCAATTTCCTCAAGACAATGGCCGACAGAAAACTTTCGTGTAAGTTGTGTTGTGAATATTAAAACTAAAGAACATAATATTTAAGTACCCGTCTCCCTACGAATTAGGCAGTGCTAATAAGAACAGCAACACATCGTCGGAAAAATCCCACCAAACTAAGCATGCCATATTGCTACTTAACAGCTATAAATTATTACAGGAATAATTTCTATGAAGAAATCTGGTAATTTGCAAAAAATTAAATAAAATTCTTTGAGATTATAACTCAATATTTAAGAAGCGAGAGAGTTTTTTCCCTTTATCTTCTACTTTCTAGTGCTTTCTTTGTATTTTATTCCTCTAATTACCAACATGTAAATGGAAAACGCAAATTTATTTAGCTTTTTATACGAGGTCATGATTGTAAGGACTTTCAGATTAACGCGAGATCTCTGGGTTAATATGTCACTCACTATCTAATTCTTTAGGACCCTGAACTTGAAACCTGTCAGAAAGTATATCAATCATCAAAATTAATAAAAAAAAAATAATTTGGAGGCAACATAGCGTGAGCAGGCATTTAATTTATTTCCGATAGGACTCTCTCTGATCGGGGTACCAGGACACTATATTCGTCTGGTTTAAACATATTTTGTTTATGAATATAAACACGTAGGTACACAAAATTACAAAGTAAAGTAACCAGCAGGATTCGGAAACAAGCTACGTTCAGCTTATACAAATCCGCCTCCTATATTCGTCTCTTTGTATAGGTAATCATAAAATTGCAATATAAATCTGTATATCCTGTGTGAAACAGTTTACTTGTTTGTATAATAATAGCGATGAATGATTGAATAAGTACTTACCGTTACTATACTTACGTAATGTTTTCATCCTTTCATATGATATTCAAATTTTAACTGAAGTTTTAATTTTTATTTAAGATCAAAATGAAATTAATCTTCAGTATTTCACAAAGACTTGTCATTTTCGTCTCGGATTTCGCAAAAAAAAAGTTATAGGGCTATTTAATATTAAGTTTTGAGATCGTTGCCTGACCGAAACTGTCTGTAATGACATCATATTACAGTTGAAGAACACATAAATAAAAACATTTAAATAAGTTAAAACCTCCTTATCTTGCTACCTTAGTTCCATGTAATTTCGAAATATTTATCTTCCGGCCAAGGTAACTTAATTCCATTAATACAAGAACAACGCTTTAATCGAAGTACTTTCTTCCTCTAACCGTCAGACTGTGGAATTTACTATCTATATACGTGAAAACATGTAGGTCAGTTAAGGCACTGAAATCTTATGTCAAAGAGAAAATAGCAAAGAAACCAGTTTTACATTATATCGGAGCTCGTCTAGGACAGATTATTCACTGTAGATTACGAATGCAGTGCAGTTTACTAAACTAACATTTGTTTCAGAGAAATATAGTTACTAATCCTAACTGGCAATATTCCTGAAACTTCTATCCATTTTCCTCCTTCACTGCCTAAGATTTAGTATCATGAGACAGCAATATATATATATATCATCTTTACGTCTCCCTGTTACACTTACTTTAGATATTTTAATCAATGGATCTCCTGACCTTTCTGCCAAGCAAAATACAGACCTTTTCTTAGCAGTTCAAAACTTTATTATAAGTAGTAAACGATTCGCATCGTAACATGTTTGCATTCTTTTTTCACTTGCCCACCGCACACACAATAGACTTCCGTTCACCTATCGTATATCCTTAAATTCAAATACTTGTAATTCATCGACTTTCTACCCTTCGAGCATCTTCAAATTAAGTTCACGAAATGTATTATTCCAGGGAGATGGATTTATATAAGTTTAGCAAAATCCCTTTAGTTATTTCAGTCAGTTTTTGAAATGCGATGTAATTATTATAATTTATATTTGTGTACTGAAGTAAGTAATAAATACGTTTAACCTACGTATCAGGTGGCGACACTCCCATTTCCCATGTCCTCGGAAGTAAAGAGACAATTGATTCAACAAATCCCCCTCGTCAAAACGACCAGTAATTGTCCGCTTTATGTCGCGAAAGCATAAACTTGAAGCCTGTACAAAACGACGAATTCTAAAAGGAACCCCCTATGTTATAAAAGAAGACCTGACATCAGCGAACCAAAAGTTTCTAAATGAACTTTATAAAGCGCCAAACATAGAGACAGCGTGGTCCCACGAAGGGAAAATATACGCCAAGATAAAAGAATCAGGAACTATACATAGGGTCTTCTTACATACAGATTACTCCAGCCTACATTAAATAAAAATAAACACTAATCTAAATGCTTTTTTTAAAATTTAAATTGATGTGTAACATTTGTATATATGACAAAGTAATGTCTAAGTTCACAAATATTATTTGATTTAATCCCCTTCTTTATACCGGATTTTTGTCGTGTCTCACATACCACGGTTCTAAAATTACAGTGGTGACTGGATTTTCCTGTTGTCAATATTTACATTATGTTGTAGCTGAGTTAATAAAATAAATACCCTTCATAAGAAAAGAACAATACAGTGAATTTAGAAAAGTTAACGGTGGTAAGAACAACAAAAGGTTGCTAAGTAGGATACATGTATAATACAATGTCTACAGCCTTACTCTCAGTGGAACAAAAATCTCCGTTTGTAACCCCACTATATTCCTTCTGTGATTCGTCTGGCAAGTCGTTTTCTGAATTAATCCTTCAGAGGATGACTTGCCAGGCGAATCCCAGAAGGATTTATACAACGGTAGAACTCCATGGTTGTTTTGTGATCGAAATGTCCTTTTGGGGTCTCATATGGAACGCCTTTCCTGCTACCAAGTCAAAATTTGTTGCTGTTGGGTGGATAATATTAAATGATCAGATCATTGTTCTGCCAATTGGATGTAGTATAACATTCACATCTGATTAGTCTACCCATACCAGTGTGAACATGTTCAGTAGAGTATATGTTGCCTCATTTTATTTTTTTTTTTCTCTCGATTAGCATTATTAGTATTCCAATATACAGATCGCTGGTTCAGACTGTCTACTTTTAATAGATGGAGAGGGATAAAAAGAAACACAAATTTTTGACATATAAATCATTATGTCAGTTTAGCGAATAATGTACATGTTTGGTTTATTCGTACAAGTAAACCCCCCCAATCTCAGAAATGGCAATACAATGTTCAGTTTAAGTACAGACATTCCAGCTTGCTGTCTTCAGCACCTGATAAAATTAAGATCTGAAATTTATCGCCCTTAAAGGCATAATACGAAACAAAATAAATTAAAGCATATGTGGTATATTATATTTTAAACTGATGAGGGTGCCATATGTTATAACACTGAATAAAATAATTTCTTCAAAACATATATACTTGTATATGCAGTTGCAGTAACATCACAGGGATTTTTAATGGATACATAAGCATTTTAATGTAACAATATGCAATGACCTGTCCCTTTAATATACATTTTTTAAATGTCCATTTATACCAATAGGAATAAACACAGCAGTTTGACAGGCTTAATAAAACATCCAAATTGTATTGTGTATCAGATATTCAGAATATTACATGTATTTGTTAGACGTACACTGAATATACTCTCATAGATATTGATATACAAATATGAGTAGAGCTTAAATATCTTTAAACCTATGTTTACAATTAGTTATTTTGCAAGTTTATACAATGTATACTTTGCTGAAGCAACCTTTGTCCCAGTATACAAAATATACTTGATATTGAAACTTTAAATGCATGGCATTGTACCACATAACTATATCGTGGTAGTTTAAGGTTTCATTGCTAGTTTCAGTTGAAGTCACTATACATACCTTTTCAGGAAAAAGTCTGTACATCGGTTACTCTAACATGTCTGAAATCACTGTGACATATATATACTCGTATACTTGAGTGAATGTGAAGAAGTTTAACATTCTCGTTCCAAGTACAGCATGTGCCCTTGTGGCGAGGTGTACATATCAGTCAGTTACCTGTCACCATTTTCATGTTTCACTGACCATGCCACATTTTTGTAATCAAGTCAGCCTCTCAGTAACTGGGAACAGGAGGCAACTGATACTAAATATGTGTCTCTTTCTATAGATGTATATGTGTATCAAGTGTCTGTTACTGACCTTGACCTCAGTTTGCATGCTCCAACATCCATGTTAAGTTTTTTTCATGATTAAGTCTGATTCTGATATTGGAAACAGTAGGTCATTGATATCTGTATGTGTCTTTGCCCTAAGATGTACATTTTAGTCAGGTAGATGTCATCTTTATCTGACCCCATTTATATGGTTCATTGACCATGCAAAAAATCTGAGGATTATGTCAATTTTTTAGTAATTTGGAGAGGTAGTCATTGGTATTGTGTATGTACCTTTTCACACTGAAGTGAACATGTCAGTCAGGTACATGACACCTGGCCTTGACCTCTTCTTTCATTGACCGTGTTAATTTTCTATTTTTAGGTCAGTCTCTCATAAACTGTATATTGCATATTACCCATATTTGGTCCACAAAATTATTCTTGAATGTAAATGTCAGCCAGGTGCATCACCTGACCTTGACCCGTTTTTCATGGCCCACTGACTTTGTCATAGAATTTCCGTTTCTCTTTTTTTTTTCATGTGATATGTGGGGGCAGGTGATATAGACATATATTTTTTTGAATGTTTGTTCAACAGGATTGTTTTGTTGTTTCTTTTTTACTATTTAATACTTAAAACACTATAAGAAGGGGTTGTGATTCAGTCCAATGTTTCTCTTTTCATGCCTCGTTTTCATTCTGAAAATGTTAGTAATATGTTTGTATATGTTGTATGTTATATTTTTGTTGTTTATCTGTACGTATTCATTTTACTTACGTCTTATACATGGACTTGCAGTTTCAACATGTTTATTTGAATCAAAGTCATTTATATTAAATGACTAACATGGTTAATTTAAAAGTAGGTTCCTTTAATGTTAAAGGTCTAGCGGACGAAAAGAAACGAAGAGAGGTCTTTAGTTGGTTACGTGATAAAAATCTCAATATTTATATGTTACAAGAAACTCATTTCATTAAGGAAAAGGAAAGTATAATACAGACAGAGTGGGGATATAAATGTTTGTTTTCAAATTATACCTCTCAAAGTGCAGGAGTGTCTATACTTTTCAACAACAATTTTGAGTTTGATATTGCTAATGTTATTACTGATAACAGTGGCAGATTTATTGTATGTGTACTTGATATAAATAAGGAAAAAATTGTTTTATCTAACTATTATGGTCTGAATGTTGATGATACAACACTAGTAGAAAATTTTATTCAACAGATTGAAAAATTTAATGACAAACCTATGATTTGTGGGGGAGATTGGAATCTGGTCCTTGAAAAATTAGATAAAAAAGGAGGAGCTAATAAACTTACTCATATAAAAAATCGAGAGAAAATCAAAAATCTTATGCATAGAAATGATCTTGCAGATGTTTGGAGAATTTTGAATCCTTTTTCGGAGAGGTACACATGGCGGCAAAAAAATCCACTTGTACAGTGTAGGTTAGACTACTTTCTTGTATCAACTGGACTTTTAAATGTTACAAAAGATGTTAGTATAACACATGGTTACAAAAGTGACCATTCTTTTATTGTACTAGAAATTGAAAAGGACAGAATTAATAGAGGGAAAGGGTTTTTTAAGTTAAATACGTCCTTACTTTTGGATAAAAATTATACTGATATGATAAAAAAATTAATTGAAGAAAAGAAAAATTTGTATCTTAGTCAAAATGTTAACCCTTCACTGATGTGGGAAACAATTAAAAGTGACATAAGGGGTTCAACCATAAAATATTCATCCACATTAAGTAAAGAAAATTTGAAAAAAGCAAAAAATATAGAAAAAGAAATTAACACTTTGGAAAGAAAAGCTGAACAGGAAAGATGTAAAGAAGAAATAGAAAATAAAATCAGTACTTTGGAGAATGAATTAAAGGAATACTATGAGAAAAGAACAGAAGGGGCAGTGGTAAGGGCAAAAGCTAGGTGGTTAAAAGATGCAGAAAAAAATTCTAAATATTTCTTTAATTTGGAAAAAAGAAATTATTTAAATAAATCCATTCAACATTTAATAAATGATGAAGGAGAGGATTTAACAAAATTAAAGGACATTTTAAATGAAGAAAGGAATTTTTACAAAAAATTATATTCAGCCACCTCCACAGATTTAAAAAGTGATATATGTATTGAAAATGAATTTTTCCCAGATGATCCAAACATTCCAAAGTTAAGTGAAAATGACAAAATTTCATGTGAAGGGATGATTACTAAAGAAGAATGTACTTCAGCCATTAAAACATTTAAAAACGGAAAGTCACCTGGGACAGATGGATTGCCAGCTGAATTTTACAAAATATTTTGGAATGATATTAGTGATCTTTTAGTAAATTCTTTTAAATATAGTTATGATTTCTCTGAAATGTCAATTTCGCAAAAATAAAGTATAATTACCCTTCTTCCTAAAAAAAGATAAAGATACAAAATACCTTAAAAATTGGCGATCAATCTTACTCCTAAATACAGATTATACAATGATGACAAAATGCATTCCTTTTAGATTGAAGAAAGTTCTGATAAATATTATAAACGATGACCAGACTTGTTTTATGAAAGGTAGATATATTGGAGATAATATAAGAAATCTTATTGAAATTATTGAATTAGTACAAGAAGAGCATATTTCAAGCATAATCCTCTCAGTAGAACTTGAAAAGACTTTTGATACTGTCAGCTGGGATTTCTTTCAAAAAATGCTTAACTTATATTAACTTTGGGCCTTCTTTCAAAAAATGGATTAGCATATTTTTAAAAAATATTTCTAGCTGTGTTTTAAATACCGGGTGGTCAACTGAATTCTTTGAAATAGGAAGAGGTGTGCGTCAAAGATGTCCAATTTCTCCCTATTTATTCATTATTTGTGTTGAAATTTAGGCATTGCTGTCAGAAGATCAAAAGATATAAAAGGATTTAAGTACATAGACACTGATACCAAGCTATTGCAATATGCAGATGATACCCAGATTATATTAGATGGATAAGAATTTTATTTAAAAAATTACTTGAACTTCTTAATAAATATTCTAAAATAACTGGTCTTAAGGTTAACTTTAATAAGTCAGAACTTGTGCCATTGGGACATTCAACAATAGAAATTTGCACACACAATATTTCATCTGGAATTAAAATAACAACAGATGAAATTAAGATTTTAGGTATTACCCTCCTTATAAGTGATGTTTATGAAGATTTGTGTGAAGAAAATTTTACTAAAAAAATAAGGAAAATAGAAGATATAATTAATACATGGAACAGGAGAGACCTAACACTTTTTGCAAAACTTACAATAATAAAAAGTCTTATTATTCCTTAGTTAAAATATATGTTCATAGTATACTTAAAAAAATCCAGAAGATAAGTTTTTAATTCTAATGCAATTTGTTTGTATTGTTGGATTTGATTGGATAGCATTCTGCGTCAAATTCTCAATCTACATGACGTAACTAAGAAAGGAGCGTCCATCTTGAAAACGTGAAATCCTACATGTCATGTTTACAACAATACATAAAATAATATGAAATGCCTACCTTTTTAATTTCCTTTTTGTTAAATTTTATCCAAAATGAAGCGTACACGAAGCAAAAAAACGTCCGATGTTTACGTTTTACCTTGGGAGTGTTCAATTGACGTCATGTTGTTTCTGTGACGTTTATGTGCCAAAGTCGTCAACAACATTCCGCGGAATTTTAATTTATGCGATTTTTAGACCCAAACAAAAGTAAGAATTAAATATTTTATTTAGTTTTGCATTAGAATGGAGATAACGCTACGCGTCGCAAGATAAACTCAATTTGCGACAGTAAAACCCATGATTTACGTCCACAAAGCTTAAAATACAATACAGTTATCTCCTAAATGACAGAAAAAATTATTATCAGATTTCTCTGGGATGAAAAACCACCATAAATAAGCAAACACAATCTATATAGAGAAAAATTAGAAGGGGGACTAAACCTTCCAAATATAAAAAATTATTCAAAGTCTGTAAAGTTCCAATGAATAAATAAAATCAATGATAACGATTACCAGTCTAGCTGGAAAAAAAAGTTTTAACTGGTTTTCCACTATTAAAAAATAAACTGTTGTGGCAAAGTAGCCGCGACCAGTTGGATGCAGAGAAATTAAATATTAATTCCAAATTTTTGAAAGGTAAATTAATATTTTATGCACAATTAAATTTTGATAAGAAGGAAAATAAAGTAAACAAAAATGATTTTTATGGTATAATTCAAATCTCAAAATCAATAATCATGCACTGTATATAAATCATATGATAGAAAATGGTGTGATATGCATCAAAGATTTATTAGATGATAATGAAGAAGTTTTTTTCTGCTTTTAAAAACAAGTATGATATAAATATCAATTTTGTTAATTATTACGGTTTAATATCAGTGGTAAAGACTCATTTTGTTAAAACTGAGATAATTCAGTCTCTTATTGATATTTTATGTGATAAATATAATACATATCAGTTTGTTTATTAAAAATTCCTAGAAAAAGAGGATACAACTGACAAAGGAAATAAAAGGTATTCAAAAATGGAACTACAAATTAAACATAGAAATGTATAGTATCCTTTAGTGAAATTTATAAAACTCAAATGATGTTAAGCTTGGATATTTTCAATGCAAGTTATTACATAATATTTTGCCTAATAACAAATTACTATGCAATATGGGTGTTAAAGATGATAGTTTATGTATGTTTTGTCATTTGGAAGATGATTCTCTTTTACACTATCTCTGGAATGTACTGTTGCCTAAAAAATCTGGGAT
This sequence comes from Lithophaga nigra, assembly GCA_028566555.1. NCBI lineage: Eukaryota > Metazoa > Mollusca > Bivalvia > Mytilida > Mytilidae > Lithophaga > Lithophaga nigra. The sequence continues at coordinate 10,620 of JAOXYJ010024722.1, forward strand.
TCTTTTAACACATGGCTAACAAATGCCCTACATTTAGAACCGATTATTTTATCTGCAAAAAAGTGTCTTTTGGTAACTTTACAGCTAAGGAAATATCTGCTCATACAATAATACCTTTCTTTTTTCTTTTTGCCCGAAATTTTATACACTGTAGCAAATGGTGTAACACTGTTCCATCATTAACATTTTTAAGAATAAATTAAAACAAAGAGAAAAAATGAGAAAATAAATGCTTTTATACAAGATAAAATAAGTAAGCATGAGCTAAAATGGAACTTTTTAACAGTCTTTAGCTATAAATATTGTCAACTGCAAGTCCACAAATAATTATATTTCAATCTTTGTCCATTGTATGTATAGATAATTGTTTTGTTTTGTGATTGTCGGTATATGTCTGTATAAAAATGCAAAAATTTTACCAAAAAAAATAAATTAAATAATAAAAAAGTCTATCCAATGATCATTTAAGCATATTTTTAGTTCAACTGTGTCAGTGGTTTCCAAGAAGATCTTTGTGTTTATTTTCCATAGGGTCGAATGTTAAACTATGCCCCGCAATGGCGACCATCTTGGATTTCAGGTCGGCACCAGAAACACAAACTTGGTAACGGACTGTCCAATGACCACTTATGCACAGTCACAGTTCAACAATGACAGTGGTTTCCAAAATAGAGATCTTCAAGTTTATTTCCAATAGGGTCCAATGTTAATCTATGTTCCACGTTTGTGGTCATCTTTGAATTACGATCGGCATCAAAAATATAGATTTGGTAAAGGACCTTTCAATGAACTTTCTTTTAATTTCAACTGTCGTAATCATTCCAAGAGAGAAGACCTTCAATGTATTTTACATAGAGTCCAGTGTTAAAATTTGACCCTCGGTGGCGGCCATGTTGGATTTCCGATCGGCATCAAAAACAAAAAGGTCAGTAGAGAACAATCCAAGGATCATTCACACCATGAAACAATTCCATTGGCTGTGTAGTTCCTGACGAGAAGAACATAAACTTTATAGAAGACCATCTAATGCACATTACTGCCATGTTTGGTTCCACTTGGCTTTACGGTTTCAGATAAGAAGATTGAAATGTGAAAAGCTAACGACTGACGACAACTTCGGACGTAAAGTGACGACAATAGCTTTGAGTAAGGTGAGCTAAAAATGTTTTTTCAGCTCGTATTCCATTTATCTGATTCTTTGGGAGGCGCGTAAGGTCGTAACATTTTATCAGTAATAAAGCTTTTGTAACTTACAAAAATGTCATAGACTCCATACTACTGAATATATCATCTGGGAATTCTGTCAGTTGGTTTTCACTCAAATCTCTGTGAAAAAAAAAATCTTTATACATGTACTATTTCGCATTCAGTAATCAGCACATTTCATTTCTCTAAGTCAATTTGTACCATCTAATCAAATATTATGTCAAAAATGAATTTCGATTAGAACATGCTTAAATTTTCAAAACGTACATTATTTACGTGTCTAGTACGTGTATTATATTGTCTAATAATACGATATCTCTACCTCTGAGAAGTCGATTGGTCTACATTAAACAGGAATTTATTTAAAGCGATGTATCGTATTATTGTACTGAACGTCTTCCAATGTGTCTAAAATTTATTGAATTATGCATTAATTTCGAATATTTTTATTGAAATGATTGACATCATGAAATCTTTTTTGTGTCGTTCGCTTCCTAGTTAATACTTCAATACCTGCGGACAAATATTTTAGATTTCATGGTTTTTTATTAACAATGAATCATTTATAATATCTTAATATTATCTTTAATTAATCTTTCATTCCTGATTTCTTTTTTTAAATGGCCACCTTTTTTGCTACGTATTAATACGTGTCAATTACACAGCCGTTATTTTCGCATACAAATTTAATTTGCTTACCTGTATG
>JAOXYJ010024831.1:0-12530 GCA_028566555.1 Lithophaga nigra
AGCGCCCTAGACCACTCGGCCAACTACGCTATATGAAAATATAGTTTCATTGACCGGGTGTTACCTTTCCACGTCGGTTTAATCTAGAGATAGAGTACAGTACATGATGTATATTTCAAAATAGCATCTTCACGCCACTATACATCATGTACTGTACTCTATCTCTAGATTAAGCCGACGTACATATAATCTTTATATGCATGTTGCAATAAGTTAGAATATGTTTCAGAGCAGGATGTCACATATGTCTTACGAGCACACACACACACACACACACACAGAGTAATAGTTGACAGCAGGAAAATAAAACTTTTTGTGCAAAGATTTGTTTGAGATTATAATCTGTCCATCTAATCTACCATAATTTTAGAAGGGATACTTATTGAGATATTGCGTCATGCAGAACACCAAAATTTAGTAAAAAGTACTTAAAGTTATACTTCCGTATTGAATTGAAATTACTGTCAAATTATTTTGTTCTCAATTTTTATCTTTTGGGTTCAAGTGAATTGCAGTTTTATTTGATATAAATTATTCCATATTTCTAATGAAGTTCTAACTGCTCATCATACTGGAATGAATTTATGCATGAAATAACTAACACGCCATAATACAGAATAAATACTGTTATCAGGATCTAATTCAAATTGTATTTATCTTTTAATATGACAGAAATGAATCATTTAATCCTTATGGAAATATCACGAAAATAATGGTCGACGCTAAAACAGGTAAGACTCTTTTATCATATATTTTCTAATATTTGACTATTACATGTAAATAGTGATCAAATTTCAGCTTCAAAATTATTGAATAAGCGGGGATTTTAGAATTCGGTTACTCGTCTGTCCCTCACTTGCCCCTCCCTCTGTTCGAAACAAACAATAAAACTATCAGCCATATCACAAGCAACTTCCCAAAAATGCGTTTTAGGATAACTTTATTCAGTAGCACAGGTCTGAGTCCGACCTATTTATGAGTTATACCCCCTGAAATTGATAAAATATGCGGATTTATTATTTTAATTCAAGTCATTTAATTTTCGTTCTATATTATCATACATCTTGAAACTTGGAACATGTGTTATGATTATAATATATAACAAAAACAGATCATATTCCATTTCTAGATCTATTCCTCGGATAGCCTGTTTTTCAGTTTTTTTTCTATTTACGTTCGTTCTGTAGGTTATAAAATATGTTGATATAACCATATAGGACAAAACATAGATCTTATCGGACCTTACCACATTACACTTCAGTAGTTATTCCAGTTAATTTAGTAAAATTTTCTTGTTTCTTAGCTTCTATTTCAAGTTATGTTTACTGTGTGAAAATTGACCGCATCCAATGTGCTTGATATCAGTAGTACATACGACAAAACACAGATCAAAGTCAATTTTTTGTATTGACGATCCTTACCGTTCAAGAGTAAGATAGTATCTGTCAATTTGTCTGTCTGTTCTCTGTTATCATTCATCTTCTTGTTTGTCATTCTTATCTTATAAAACTAAATACATATCAAATACTATTTTAACATCTAACAGTACCAGCGATAAAGATGAGATATGCACTATATTTAGTGGAATTCCCTTATTTTCCTTTTCTATCAACTGCTGTTCGAATTTGGATATAAGCTTAATACCATTTAGTTTTATGCCCTCGATTTAGTGGCAATTGCCTAATTTTTTGTTTCCATCAATATTTTTCTAATATCAATTCTCTTCAAACTCCTTGTTATTGATATGGAAATATGCAAATCGAGTTCGATTTATCAGTTGAATACCAGATCTTTACCGTCCTTGAGTAATACCCAATTAATTAATAGAAATTACTTAATTTTTTTTTTCAGTCATTATGTCAGTCAGTTTATTTCGTTGCATGAGATTTACCACTTTCAAACTTGACATTATTTTTACATACGACAAAATATAGTTAATAATAATCTATGATGCCAAATTTAGTGCACAGTATGCGCATTTCGACAAACAATGTCTCATCAGTTGTGCTCGAGGCCTAAAATATGGAAAACCAAAATGACGTCCAAACAGTTGTAGAGCAGAAATAAATGCCAAAACGACCAAAAAGTTAAAGCTAAAACCAGCTAAATACAGAGCTATGCATGAAGAGATACTTCTTAGTTTCCTGCAATTTTAAACATTTTAATACGGTATTTAAAGTTCTTGTATCAATTTCAAGCCAGTACCGAAATACTGGCAACTGGGCTGATGGTACTCTCGGGGACCTTAGGTCCATCAGCAGTGGTATCCACCCAGTGGTAGTAATAACAATATATGATATCAAATTAATCCATTTAAATTGCCTAAATTATTTGTACTATTTTTCAAATTTTCTCATTTCAGATACTAAATGGAATATTAAAGCAAGCATCACAGTCATTATTTTTACAATGTTTATTGCTGGTAAGGAATTAATTAGGGAAAATACTCCAATTTACATTTAATGTGCAAAAACATATTTCCATTTCAATATTCTTTTAATTGCTTTTAGTAAAACATTGACTACTATTTCTTTATCCAGATAAATGTTAGCAGTGTCAAATTACCGTTTCTGCCGCACAGTCAATTTTTTGAACGCACCGTTATGATCTTTTGCCACCGAAACTGAAATGGGATACAAACGTTAAGGATGTACCCATCTCGGATAAAATCTAAGTGACTGAGACCGAAAAGGAACTTCGACGAATCACCAAGGAGTAAGGTCTCAAAGGATATTCTAGGAAGTCAAAAGACGTGTTGGTGAAGCTCATCGAAGAGAAGACAAGTCGGAGGTTCGAACGCAAGGAGCTTAAAGCACTCGCGAAGAAACAAGGCCTGGCCAAGTACTCCCGGTTGAAGAGAAATGATCTCAATAGGCTAGTATAGGACTTCGAAGAGGCTCTGGTCGAGGATGAGATCGAGGTAGTTGACAAGTGTGACGGACTGAGCGGTGCATTTGGCACGATAGGCGTCAATCTCTGAGAGACCATGACGTAGACACCTTCGTCGAAGTGAGTCGCAGCACTATTCTAGGTTGGATAAAAGCTGCGTTGAAAGAGAAGACGAGGTTGAAAATTCAGCTGGTACTCAATGTATAATGGTGACAATAAATCCTGCGAACGGGACAAAGACGTAGCAGTACCCATACTCAGGTCATCTCATGCATTCATTAACGAGTCGACGGATTTGGAATTGGAGATTGCGTTCATAGAGCAGAAGGTCAAAGAGTGAACTTCCAGCACCAGCGTAGTGGGAGGACGTGCGGGAGTATCCAGTACCTAGACATTCACCTGAACAAGTTCAAGCCGCTAGCAGGGAGTTCGTACATATCGTTCCCACAGGAACTTCCCCTGAAGAAAGCGATCGTCAACGTAAAGATGGAGGACCGAAAATGTCTACGTTGGGCTGTCCTCTCGGCTCTTCATCACGAGGATGTGGATCAAAAACTACGGGTGAATCAGCACAAGAAGAGGGCCGGTAAGCTCAAGTTCGACGGCATTAAATTCGCCGTTTCACTCAAGGCAATCTATAGGTTTGAGAAGTTGAACGGAGACATCAACGTCAATGTGTCACGACCGTCACGGTAAAAAGAAGGGTCGGGCGAAGGTGAACTAGAAATCTACATCCTAAGGATAACGAAGAACACGGGTACGAAGAACGTAGATCTCATATTCCTGACCAACACCGACACACAGCATTACTGCTGGGTAAAGAGATTGTCGCGGATCTTGGGCTTGCTAGTATCGTCAGACAGCCATGAACTCTTCATCTGCCGCAGGTGCTTGAATCACTTCAACAGACAAAACATCTTGGACAAACACCTACTGTAGCCAGAACACACTGGTGAAGATCAAGATGCCTGTGCCTAAAACCTACCGACAAATGAATGACTACGTAAGAAAACGTACCGTTCGTGGTGTACGTGGGCTTCACCGAGCAAGTGCAAACTCGCAAAAAGGACGCCGACAAGACAGAAAGCAACACCACAGCGATTGGTCGAACTCGTGGAGAAGCGATGCCAACCCTTTACCAAGCAAGTAGAGGAAGACTATTCGGTACCTTCGATGTCAGTCATGGAGTGCTGGCAACGCGGAATGTTCGTGGACAACTTCTAGAGAAACTCAACCACACCGTATACCCAAACCTACCAGAAACATACACCATCGGGCTACTGTGATTTCATCAAGTGCTTCCACGACATGGTGAACGCCAGAGAGCCAGTGATCTACACCATGCAGACGGAAGGTGACCACGAGGCACAGGTCTTCGTGGACAGACTGGAAAAAGACATCAGCGACCTATACCAACAGACTGACTTTCGAAAACCGATGGTGATGACGGAAGAGGACAAGAAGGCAATCGAATCAGCAAACGTGTGCTGGATCTTCAACCAAGACCTAGGTGGAGGACAAAGTGAGGGACCACTGCCGTTTCACGGGCAAGTTCAGAGGAACAGCACAAAATGAGTTTATCCTGGTCATTTTTCACAACCTAGCAGGGTACGATAGCCATCTCTTCCTCAGGAATCTGAGAGCGACTTAAGGGAAAGTTATGTGTATACCCAATACGGAGGAGAGGTACATCACCTTCACTAAGAAGATTACGGTTGCCGAGTACAAGGCGCGCGATTGGAAGATGAAGCCTCTTTACCGAACCCAAGATTCATAGACAGCCTCAATTCATGAGCCTGCAGAGTCTAGTAGACATAAAAACCACTCTAGGCGTTCAATGGTCATTCGGGCGTAAGCCACTGGACCCGAATTGTATAGTATCGGGAAATTTATCTCCGGTAATGGAAGAAAAGTCACCTTAAGAGAAGTCATCGATACACAGGAGTTAGAATACATCTTGGCAGACACTTGTCGTCGATTCATCAGGGGAAAGAAATTGGACAAGAATCCACAGCTGATGCTGTTGCAGGAGTACCTGGCCCAGACAAATGCCCTGGGTGAAAATCCGATGCATTACTACCAGCGGAACGGATTCGGAAGGTACAGGACCTTGAAGAAAATAGGGCTCCAAAGCATGAGCCGGAAGATCCGACACATTCTATGCGCCGACTACATGTACGACATAGACATGACAAACGCACACCCAACCTAGCTGTCTTGGTACTGCCACGATATTGACGCAGACTGCAGGGCTCGACATTTCGAATAGAGAGAACCTCACTGTCGACCTGATGGCTTACGTTGAGATCAATCGGGACAAAGCCAAAATTTTATTGCTGGCGATAAGCAAAGAGAAGAAGGTGGAGCTGGAAGCCGACGCACTTCATTGGCTCGTTGAGTATTACGAAAAAATGCGGAACATCACTTAGAAGGTGATCCAGCTGAACCCAGATCGGCGCAAGCTCGCCTGCCAATCAAAGGCAAAGAAAGGTACGGACTAAAGCATTTAGAGAACAACCGTGAACTACGTTATGTACACCCTCGAGAACAGCCCTGATGGTAGCCTTCGACTACCTGACCGAGGAAAAATCGAGGTAATATCGCTCATGTCCGACGGGATGATGATCCACAAGGAAAGACTGACACGCGATAGATTGGCCTGGATCCTCCAAGGTTGCTCCCGGAAGGTAAAAGAAGTCGTGGGGTGTGATATTGCATTCTCCATCAAGGAGATGGATGAAGGATACGCCGAGGAAGAACAGTCAAAGCCGGACAAGATCGACCTGCTCTGGAGGAAAGGGGTCTACCCTTACGGCTACATGGACTGTTTCGACAAGCTGCAAGAGACCAACAAACTCACCAACAAGGACACAACCACGAAGACTACGAACACGACCTGAAAGTATGGAAATGTACTTAAAGACAGAAGCAGTTATCAGTGATGTCTTCGAGAACTTCTGGGACATCTGCACGACCTCGACCCAAATTGGTACTACAAAGTACCAGGCCTAACCTAACACGTGGCATTGAAGGTCATTGAAGTGAACCTTGAGCATTTGTCAGACCCCGACATGTTGCTCATAGTGGAAAGAGACATCAGCGGAGGCGTCACTATGGCATCGCAGAGGTATGTCAAAGCCAACAACCATACTTGGAAGGGTACGACGCAAGCAAGCCCACCAGCTATCTCATGTACTAGGACACCAACAGCCTCTATGGATGGGCAATGAGTAAACATTTGCCAATCGACGGGATCAAAAAGATCAACCCAGAAGAGATGCTGGACTTGAACACACTAAGTGGCAAGGATGAGGTTAAATCCTCGAAGTGGACCTCGAGTACCCGAGGACTATACCCTCGCCCTCGAAACCTTGGAATAGACGGCGTCAAGAAACTGGTAACCAACTTCCATTACAAGGAAAGCTACGTGGTGCACTACGTCAATCCAAAGCGGTACCTGGGCCGAGGGTTGGAGCTCAAGAAGACTCACGGAGTCGTCAAATTCAACTGGAGCACATGACTGACGAAATACATAGAGAAAAGTAAGGCACTGAGAGCCGCAGCCATGACTAACTTACAGAGAGACTTCTTCAAGCTAATGAAGAATTCGGTCTCCGGCAAAACCATGGAGAACATCAGGAAGACAGTGGACGTCCGGCTGACAAAACAGTGAGCGGAAAGCCTGAAGCTGGTGGCCATCCCATTTTCAAGCGGAGGACGGTATTTAACTAAGACTTGGTGGCAATCTACATGCAGAAGACCAAGATCACCTTCGACAATCTATCTACGATTCGCAATCTTAGACCTGTCAAAGACCTTTATGACGGACTTCGGGTATTACTACATTTAACCGAAGTAAGGCTACCATATGCTACAAGGAAACGGACAGTGTAATCTGTGACATCCAGACCTCTGACATCTACAAGAACATAAACAAGAAAGTGAAGAAGTGGTTTGACATTTCCAACTATGCCGCAGGCCACTCCCCTCAGTAATCCAACCAACGTAAAGAAGAAAGTCTAAGGTATGTTCAAGAATGAGTGTGCTGGAAGACCAATGACCGAGGACGTGGGCTCAGACCCAAGATGTATGTCGTCAAAGTGGATCAAGAATAATGTAAGAGAGCCAAAGGTGTGAAAAGGAGCGTGGTCAAGACAGACATCACGTTCAACGACTCAAAGATATGCCTGGCCACAAGGAAAGAGTCGATGAATGTCGTCAAGAGTAAGTGCCAACGAATCTACACCTTGGAGTGCAACAAGAAGGCTCTATCGTCCAATGATAACATACGACACATCTGCCGGACTGAATCCACACCCTCGCACACTAAAAGTACCATATAAATGGATAAGATCAGGATCTTCGGAATTATACTCCCAACAAGCCGTCATCCAATGTGGAGCTCGAGCAGGCGGCGAAAGACCTGGGCGTATCGCACTTCAGAGGAGGGTTCATGCGAGATGACTTGCCCCTCCTTCCCCAGAGATCGATTAGGGGTCTTATCATTGGGAAGTCGGACTGCAGTAAGACGACGTTGCTGAACAACCTTCGAAGATCGGGTTGGTTGGACTACGATCGTCTGTACGTTTTCGGGAAGTCGCTTTACTAGCCCATCTACCAATTTCTGGAAAGGGCTTTGGAGAAGGGGTTTTCGAAAGAGAACATTTGTGAGATTTTTTCCGTCAAAAACAAGAGCCCATATTCACTGCTCGACGCCGTAGACACAATACCACCATAACCTAGCGGCATCGACGCGTTCTTCTTCGAACAAGACGGCGACGTACCATACCCACGCGAACTCGACGCGAGACGCAAGAACCTAATGGTGTTTGACAACTTGACGCTAAGCAAGCTGAATAAGTGTGAAGCCTACTACGTCCGCAGCCGGCATTAAAACGTCGACTGCTTCTACCTATGTCAGAACTACTTCAAGCTGCCGAGACATCCATCAGGGAGAATGCCAGCTTCATCTGTCCCTTCCGACAAGACGTCAGGAACCTTGACCACATTCATCGCGACTACTGTACGGACCTGACCACGTAGGAGTGCAGGACCTTGTGCAACCGTTGCTGGTCCGAGCCTTACTGGTTCGTCACCATCGACGCACTAGCTCCAAGGCAAACGGGAGGTACCGACGCAATCTCGATGAGTTTTCGAGAGTCTCAGATAAAAAATGGAATCTTACAGATATTTTCATGTTTGAGAACCAGTACGCTGGAATGGAGAGACATCATCATGAACGACAACGACTACCTCCTCTACCTGTAGTTCAAGCCAAGCAGACTACAACGCTGGAGAGATAGGTGCTCGAAGTGCTCTTCGGGAATATCACCTTTAACAGTTCAGAGAGGAATCCGGCGGGCTATGTAGATGCGAGATGCGGCTACTTGACTGCAGGGACCTTTGCCTTACCTGCATCTCTGAACATCTCACGAGGCTTCTCGAAGACGATCTCGTGCATATGAACGCCTGAAGATGCATGTTCAAGCATACGTGGGAAAGTTGGGATGAGCAAATGACCTTCTGCAACAGATGCGGCGTCGACCGGAACGCTAACCCCATTGCCGACAGTGACTGCATCACGTTGGGTAAGTATAGGGGTAAACGCCGTCAGCATCAGTGCAGAGAAACGACTGTCAGAGGACATCTATGCACCCATCCGTGTCAACATGGATGGACCTTTGCCGTCGACACTTGAACCTTTCACGGTTGTCTTGTTCACAGCAAACCCTCAAGACGAGGTGAGGATACGTTGTGCCGTCGACATCAACGCTGAACGCTAAACGCTGAACACTCAACTCTCATTGTCTAACACTCAAAGCCAAACGCTTGTAAATAAATGAGCTTCATCAAATCATTAGTAGGGCCAAACTCGATTCTCTCGCCAAGTAACTGCTCGACGTTAAGCAGACCATCAGGGCGAGCAACATGAGAGAACGACTCGAGAAGTAGAGAGTCAGCCGGGACCTCATCAAGTTCTTCAAGATCGTGTTTGTCAATTTGTTACCCATCGTACAAACCAGATGAACTATCCTTAGGCCTCTAGCACAACAGAATCCCAATTCAGCATGACGAAATATGCTGACCATACGTTCGGACAAAGACCATAAGATGGCATCTACATTGGAAACGCGCCAGTTACCTTCGAAGGGAACGACATGGGGAGGGAGAAGAGTACAAAGAATGCCGGGGAACGTATAGTTGAGAAAGTATGACCAGGAGGACTAAGACAACTCTACCGATGCCGAGATCCCGAAGAAGACTCATGCTATGTATCAGAACGACGACTTGCGGAGTACAAACCCCAAATCTAGCAGAGTCTACAGGTGAGGCCATATCGTTTCCGATATCTACAAATCAGAAAGGTACGGTAGTGGCGTGGTGGATATGGTCACCAACTCTGCTAGTTCAACGGTTAGACCTATGTACTACCGTTAACAAAGCTGGGAACAGGGGGTGTGGAACGAGATTGTTGCTATCTTGGACACGGTGAGACAACATGGGAACATCCAGCAGCACCAAGGTTCAAGAGACTCCATCGCAGCATCCTCAGTAAATAAAAGATGCTTGTGACTGAGCATGGTTACCGTCGTAGATATGCCCACGGTGGAAGAGGACTGTTCAACACGGTAAAGAGTCTGTTCGAACGTGTGTTCACCTCTTATGCTTCTAAGACTTTAGGAAGCCAGGCTCTCACTGCGGCCACCGATGGAGCCGTAAAGGGCGTTGAGAAAGCCTACTAAGGTCGTGGATCATCTCATGAGTAAGATCTCTTCGAAAGCGCCTCGCACTTCTGTCGAAACTCGAAATGCCATATCAACAACTTCATCTCAGAAAGTGGCATTGCCGCCGTCCACAACTTCGCACAACCTATGAATAAACCAACATGTCTGAGATGATGAACTTTCGCGAAGATTTGGTCTTCGACAAGAGCATACCGGAGTGCGAGTTCCACGAGTAATAACACATCACAGGAACCCATCTGAACAGCTCTGGCACCGAAAACAGAATCAGCATCGAAACACAAGATCTCTTCCTGCACCCCACCGAGAGCTACCTCTTGCTGGAAGGTAGACTTCAAAAGAACGATTTAACAGGTTACGCGGATGCAGATTTGATATCCCTCATCAACATCGCCATGATGTACTTGTTCAAGTCCGTAAGATACAAGTTGTCTGGGTAGGCAATCGAAAATCTCAACGATCCAGACATCGCCACCACCATGTTTCAGTCTCCTGACTTACTCAGACGACTTTTCCAAGTCCCAACGTCTCAAACAATTGTGGTAAAAGGACTCCTCCGCCGGTGCCGCAGCCAAGAGCCCTGGATCCGTCGCCCGTTGAGCCTACGTCAACGCCAAGCCCGCCATCACCATCCTCTTGAAGCATGTCTTTGACTTCGCTCAGGACTACAAGTTGGTGTACGAGGTCAAGCACGAACTAACCCTCGTGAGTGATTCGGACAACAACTCCGTCTTCAGAGACGCCGTTGTGAACGATGAGCTTAAGATCCTTCTCATTAAACTCTCCTGATTCGTTCCCCAAGTCACGCCTTCCGACGAGTACAAGCTTCGACTGTACAAGACCATCAAATGTGAGGTGAAACTGGACATAGGCTGTCGCATGAGATAGTGTGATTCCATCTCCGTTCCTGAGAGTAGGAACTTCATTTGACGATTGTTCACCAAGAGCAGTCTGAAGAAACCTTGTAGCGTTTCAGACGGACACGAGCAATGACCAAGTGACCAATCCAGCCATCTTCGACTACTGTTTAAAGAATATCTACGTCACCCCGAACGCTGCCCCGCTGTGCACTACAATTCCTCTGTCACCAACATCAAAGTCGCTAGACTCTGCAAGGAGGCCGCCGACTTCAGAAGGAAGTTCATCAACATTAATCACCTCGTCAGCAATCCTGGCATCATTCTCGCAGACTACTTTGACCCGTTCCCCCTGTTTGTGTTCGACGTCTTGAAGCAGAGGGAACGACTAAAGGATTCGACCATCGATATCTACATCAAGGTGCACTTAGACATGAATGTTGCAGCCTGCATGCAGGCGTACGCCTTCGTCAGCTCCGACCGATCGCGCACAACACCAAACCGAAATATGGTTTCTAGTTCATTGTCTCTGGTAATGACGAGCGGATCAACTGAAATACAACAAGAGCTACGGGATGGGCCTGGTCAACTTGGAGACGTATTACATTCATCACAGGAATAACGTGTTCACTTACTCGCATGATGACGGCGCTCATGGTTCAACATCACACTGAAGGTCCTAAGACATCGAAGATATCAAAAAGGAGATCTCAACTTCCATGGGGCTTAGATCACCATAGGAGCCAGTTCTAACAGGTTGAGAGCCGTACTCATTCTACGAGAACATCAGAAGGGGAACTTTGACGTCGACAATAGCATCAACACCCTCCAGGGATTTAATGCACAGACGTTCACCTACAATGCGGCCTTGCATGGTTACAACGAGAGTGAGAACATCGTCAACATCATCAAGGTCAACAGCATTTTCGTCAACAGCGACACCATCGGCGGTAGTTATGTCAATGGAACCCGGCAGCCATTCATCTACAGCTTCTTTCCTAACGTCTCCCCCGTATTAAGATCATCCAAACCATCTACTCCATGGAGACCCACATTACCGACCAAGACGGCATGCCCATCGACCTCTATGTGAGCAGTTGACGATGCGTTTTCATCTTTGCGAGCTGTAAATAAAAAAGATGTCTTACCACTTGCCCGACCAATGGCTTCCCCGTCAGCATTCGTCTATATCACGGAAACCTAATAGGTGATTACAACATGCAGTTGACCGAACGATAGATCCAGAGTATCACTAAACTCCGACAAGCCGGTAAAGGTGAAATAAACAGCTCAAGCACAACATACAAAAGGAAGGCGGGTTTTTACCCATGTTAGCCGGACTAGCCATGAGAGTCCTTCCCATGGTGGCGAAGACAGTTCTTTTTCCTATGAGTGTTGGAGCCTTGTCCGGGTTGGGTGGTGCAGCCGTGAACAAAATTCCCTGTTTTGGGACTGTACCTTAAGAAGGGTGGAAACGTATGCAGTGTCATTGAATGTATTGAAGAACAACTCGACACTGAGATCCAAAGGTACCAACATACGCTGAAGATCTACAACCGACTGGAAAAAGTTGCCTCCATAGCCATGGGCATATGTTCCATCAGTAGTCTGTTTTGGACCAGCCGTACCATGGGATCAGCCTTGACAGATGTAGGCATGGCTGCCTTCATTCCTTGCAGGTCCCTGGCATGCTTGGGTGCTACTGCTACTTTGGTGCTGTCCTTGTTCTCGAAACGTATTATAACAGCTTGAAGGTTGTGTCAGCAAGGCTTTCTCCTATACGCCAACCGTTCCAGCTCCTCCCCCACACCTTTCTTAATATATACTGGTTCCTTCTTCTCACCACCGTACATCTACTTCCATGTTCTGTACGAATACCATTGTTATTGAAGGCTGTTTGTTCGCATCCCATTTTTCAGTTTCGGGGCAAGAAACTGGGTAACAGCCGGCATCTACATCGTCGTTCATTTATTTATTGTCTAGAGGAGCATGCCCAAGAGGGGAGGTGTTCTTGAATAAGGGCTGTTTGGGCCGAATATCA